>JAHLJT010004064.1:0-12821 GCA_031308135.1 Acheta domesticus
TTTAAATCCCTGGTTTGAGATAATAGACGCTCATGTTTGGTCGGACAAAATACACAGGCGAGAGTAAAAACTACCACGTACCCTGGGCGTAGGGGCACCTATTACAGAGTTGTAGCTAAACCATGTGGTAAAACCATGTGGGCGCAGATAACCATGAGGGCGCAGGGCGAGAGAGTCGTAAATCAGTCAAATGACGGTAAGAGCTGAAGCACCAAATGAAAATACAAGAGAGTTAGATCTTGGTCGGGAAGGTTGATGGCCACGGAGGACGGCGGGTGTGATAGTGTTTCCCGCAGTTTTAAAGTGCCTGGAACTGAAAACACTGAGATTTCGCGCGGGTGGGCTTAAAAGCCACTCATGTAACGACACGAGCCATGGCGCCGAAAGTGCCGAAATCCAAGAGATGTATGTACCAGCTTGGTTTGTAGCGTTGGTGACCATGCAGGAGGTGGAGCCAGGTTACACCCCTACATACATCAACTAGAAACGCTTATATTGTGCGGGTGGGCTCGTTTATCACTTATTCACTTGGAGATATGATGAGCAGTGCCGAAAGTGTCGAAACGCAAGAGATGTATTATCAGATTGATCTGTGCGTTGGTGTCTATAGAGGTGATGGAGCCAGACCAAGTCCCACAGTGGGTTACTCACCTCTAACACTCACCAAATTGTAACCCCAAAATTCCGTGCTGGTGGCTCGTATAACATTCATTGGCGATATCATGAGCAGCACCGAAAGTGCCGAAATGCAAGAGATATATAATCCGATTGGTCTCCGGCGTTGGTGGCCGTGGAGGTGGTGGGGCCGGACTAAGTCCCCTCACTGGGTTACTCGCCACTAACACACACCAACTTGCAACGCCGAGATTCCGTGCGGGTGGGCTCGTATAACATTTCATTTGGCGATACGATGAGCAGCAACCGAAAGTGCCGAAATGCAAGAGATTTATTATCCGATTGGTCTCCGGCGTTGGTGGCCGTGGAGGTGGTGGGGCCGGACTAAGTCCCCTCACTGGTTTACTCGCCACTAACACACACCAACTTGCAACGCCGAGATTCCGTGCGGGTGGGCTCGTATAACATTCATTTGGCGATATGATGAGCAGCACCGAAAGTGCCGAAATGCAAGAGATTTATTATCCGATTGGTCTCCGGCGTTGGTGGCCATGGAGATGGTGGAGCCGGACCAAGTCCCCTCACTGGGTTACTCGCCACTAACACACACCGGACTTGCAACGCCGAGATTCCGTGCGGGTGGGCTCGTATAACATTCATTTGGCGATACGATGAGCAGCACCGAAAGTGCCGAAATGCAAGAGATTTATTATCCGATTGGTCTCCGGCGTTGGTGGCCGTGGAGGTGGTGGGGCCGGACTAAGTCCCCTCACTGGGTTACTCGCCACTAACTCACACCAACTTGCAACGCCGAGATTCCGTGCGGGTGGGCTCGTATAACATTCATTTGGCGATACGATGAGCAGCACCGAAAGTGCCGAAATGCAAGAGATTTATTATCCGATTGGTCTCCGGCGTTGGTGGCCGTGGAGGTGGTGGGGCCGGACTAAGTCCCCTCACTGGTTACTCGCCACTAACACACACCAACTTGCAACGCCGAGATTCCGTGCGGGTGGGCTCGTATACATTCATTTGGCGATACGATGAGCAGCACCGAAAGTGCCGAAATGCAAGAGATTTATTATCCGATTGGTCTCCGGCGTTGGTGGCCGTGGAGGTGGTGGGGCCGGACTAAGTCCCCTCACTGGGTTACTCGCCACTAACACACACCAACTTGCAACGCCGAGATTCCGTGCGGGTGGGCTCGTATAACATTCATTTGGCGATACGATGAGCAGCACCGAAAGTGCCGAAATGCAAGAGATTTATTATCCGATTGGTCTCCGGCGTTGGTGGCCATGGAGATGGTGGAGCCGGACCAAGTCCCCTCACTGGGTTACTCGCCACTAACACACACCGACTTGCAACGCCGAGATTCCGTGCGGGTGGGCTAATATATCACCACTCATTGGGCGATATGAGGGGCAGCAGCCGGAACGCAATATATGTCCCCTGCTGGTGGCACCGGCGTCGGCGGAGGCAGCTGTGTTCCCGCGGTGTCTTAAACGGCGCGCAGATCCTCCAACCGGGAAGGCGGAGGTAGCGCGCGGCGGAGCTCATTTGTCACTCGGGACACCTCGCGTCGCGGCGGACAAGCGGCGCCTTTCGTCGGCGCGGAGGGGGAGGACGGAGAGGGGCGTCGGCTGCTTGTCCGGAGCCCGCGGTGTGGGTCGTATCGCTCCCCACATCGGGCACTTAGAACTCGGCGAATGCAATTCACGTCAGCCGTCCTTTTGTCACATTTGTACCCTTTTTATCTCCGTATAACATTATTTTAGACGTAGTGTATAAGCGTGGAAGCGTGTATGTTTCTAAGTGCTCAAAAGGAACTTGAGGACCAATGGTGTGATTGCTCAAAAATTTAGCACGCGTACTTTTGAGCTGACAAAAATCAAAGCAGCGTAGTTACGATTCAAAATGTTGCCCAAAAGTGTAGCTACAATGTAGGTACATTGCTTACAATCTTTAGATACAATAGAACCCCGGTATTCCGAAGTAATTGGGGCGTGGTCCGTGCGGATTTGAAAATGTTCGGGTTATCCGAAAAACACATACATACTGTACATAAACAAATACATCTATAGGATTACTAGACACAATGCAACCTAGCACGCCATGAGAGAAAATGGCAACGTAGCGTAGCGACATGAAGTGCCAATTTTGCGAACAACGGAGTATAGTACATACATAACCGAACGCATGCGGTAGTAGTTGCTACGTTGCTTAGAAGAATTGAAGCACAATATTCGTCGCTGCTGTTAACGGGTATTCTACGTAGAGTATTCAGAATTGGGTTGACTTACACTGTGTTCATGCTTTTTCGTTCATAAATTAAATTAATACAAATCAGGTGTTTTTTCTTTATTTTTTCCTCAATCCCGAATTTTGTTCGGATTATCCGAAATTTCGGATAGGCGGGGTTCGGATTAGCGGGATTTTAATGAGCATGCAACCCCCAATGCATCTGGGCTGCATCATTGCCGGGTGACGCAGGGCGTGGTCCAGCGGGCCCGGATGGGATAGGCAGTGCGGACACAACCGCAAGGACGGAGCAGAGCGAGTGGATGGAAGGAGCGGACGGAGCGGAAGCAGACAAAGGAGCAGGCGGAGCACAAGGAGCACAAGCAGCGAGATGAGCGGGAAAAAGTAAGAGGAGCTAGAGGAAAGGCAGGTGAGGCAGGTAGGAGCCGACAGGGCCGGAAGAGGAGTTGCACCAACAAACCGGACGGAGAGCAGGACGTGGACGTTGCGGAAAGAGCGCGATGAGCGGGGAAACGATCAAGCGGAAGGGAACAATCAGATGGATTTTTGAATTGAATTGATGCCTTATTTTACGTGCCGAGACCCAGACCATGAGGCCTGCTCTTGCGTCTGACCACGCAAATTTTGCTACACTCCTTTCACCAACTAGCGGAAAGAAGGTATTACTGAGGCGACGAAACAGGCGATTTGAATTTAGCTCAGAGGCGTCATTTAGGCTTGAGGATCTTTTACATGCAAGTAAATATACTAACACGGGACAGCCGGCATTACTTCTCCTCCGAAGGAAGGCGTACGAAGTATTTTTTCTCCCCTAAAAAAATCCACGGCTCGATCGGGTTCGAACCCGCCAACTTGGGCATAGCAGTCCGTTACGCTAACCGCTACACCATCGCCGCCGCAAATCGAGGGGAGCAGAGCGGGCGGAAGGCAAGAGTGGGTGGAAGAAGCGAAAGGATCGGAGAATCGGAAGGAGCGGGCAGAGAGGAAGGAGAGGAAGCCGAAAGAGCGGAAGGAGGAGCTGAACCGAAAAATCGGGCAGAGCAAAAGGAATTCGCATTACGGGGAAGAGCGGTTGAAGCAGGCAAAGCGTGTTAAACAGGGGAAAACGAGCGGAAGATAGACGGGCGGAAGGTTTGGGCAGGACGGGTCCAAGGCGTGCGCGGGAAACGGGCGAAACGTGCAGAGTGTGATAGACTGTTTTAATACATTAGATAATTTCGAATATTTAACAAATTTTGATAAATAATATCCAGACAACGCCAGGTCCCCAACAGTCCCTTATAATTCGGATGACGCGACGTGTAAAGGCCAGACTGCTCACCTTCAAGCTCTGGTTACTGTTGATCGATCCCTTGGACTTCATGGTGGATAGATGGTTTTTGCGGTAGATTTTCTCGAATTCCTTTTCCTGCTTGTTACGTCATCACTCAATCATCATTCAGATCAATATTATAACCATCTATCAACATTCATCATAGGTGTGGCCGATAACATTTAGACACAGAGGATGAAAATAAAGATTAATATCTTAAAACGTGCCTGCCGCAGAGGCACAGTGGCTTCGTAAAGGACGTTTGCGGGTTGAAATCCGACTGGAATGCTGACGCGAGCTTTTCAAGAACGGAAAAATCCTCTGTGCACCAAATTAAACTTTCGTGTGTTAAAAAATCTGGCTAAATGTCTCACAAAATTAAATTCTCTGGCACTTCCCTTCCTAATGAGATATTATATACTCTTAAATGGGTAACTGTTTGTCCTCAGAGAATTATTTACAAACATGTCACAATAACTGTATTACTGAATATTACACTTTATTTAATGTAAGTGCCTGGTAAAAATAAGTTATCTTGTAACGTTGATTGTTAAAAACAACAAGACAACAGTCCATTTGCGAGAAATATATTTTAATTATATTTGTTATTATTGTATTATAAAATTAATTTCTTGGACATAGTTCCAATTATTCCTTTACCTTTTTCGTCGTAATAAGTATGGAAAAGTGTAGTTGTTAGTACGGAATGTGTGGTATTGAGTTTTGAATACATGTTTGCCAAAACGAACTTACTGTGTGGGCAGACAGGTTGGCACAAAACAACCGGCATTTGCCTTGAAGAAAACGGGATCATGTTTTTATGCACGATCAATCCATCAGATAACTCTTACATTAGGTTGAAACTTACATAAAGGCATTTTAAGTAATATAACTAAAATAATTATTATTAAATAACCATAATACGCCGAGAATTGCTCACGAAATAAATGCAATTAGAGAATAAAATCAAACGAAAGGGAAATTAAACTCCAAAGTATATACAGTCATTTTTCTTATGTCATACAACCTTCATTTTCATCAACGACAGTTGGCTGCCTTATAATGAAGGTCACAAATGACTCTTGTACTGTCTTCATTTCAGGGACTTCAACTTGTCAAAATAGCCACTCGACTTCTTGCGTCATGGCGTTGCATTGAATAGTCTAGCCAGAATGCAAGAGGAATGAACATTAAGTCCCATTGAGTTGCGTCAGGGACCCATCTACCACATGAAAGAAGCGTTAGGGATCGGTGATTAATCCAAAATTGAGCGAAGGGGTGCGAATACAAAATGGAAAATACGTTGGCTCTAATTGTAACACAACTTTGTACATGTTCGTGAAACGTACTAAAACTACAAGTAGAAAATACGATCGAGAAAGGCAGTAATCTCACTTAATATCGATATCTCGAATCTCCTGATCACATGTCCATCGTTTTTTAGGTCGAAACGTTTCCCGCAGCACAAATCGACACGAACGAAATTTTTCACTTCCTCCAGAGGTGTAGTTACAAACTAAACAACTCTACGAAGGGCGTTCATAAGGTTCGTACCTTCAACCAGAAATAGTGTAAATATTCGAATGGGTGTACATGCACTGGAAGCGTAATTGCTTATTCTATTGACTGTGCATTCCTTTTATGTCGGGCCGTTTGATAGAGTCACTGTAGCGTAAACAATCAAGATGGCTGCTTTGCTACGTAATGTCTCCGCGCGTGCCGTGATTAGTCATTTGCATTTGCACGGGAAATCGGGGAAGGAAATTCATGAGGAAATGTTGAAGCGTATAGGGATAATGTCCCAGTATATGAGACAGTAAAGAAACGGAAAAGGTTGTTTCGGTGTGGGCACAAAGAGCTGGAAGACGTCTTCACCAAAGAAAGCAAAGACCCAGTCCTCGTCTGGGAAGGTGATGTCTGTTTTATGGGATTGTCGCGGTGTCATCTTAATATATTATGCCAGAAAAGGCCAGGCAATTCCTTCGCAGTTATTATCAAGAATTATTGACAAAAGAGCGTGAAGAGATCAAGCGGAAAAGGCGAGGAATGACTGCAAGAGGGTGTGCGTCTGCTGCATGACAACGTCCTTGCTCACACCGCTCAAGCAACTGTCGCCCATTGTTTCGCACCTAGGCTACGAAATTCTACCACATCCGCCTCATTCTCCTGATTTGGGATTAAGTTTTTTGTTCCTTTTTAGAAAATTGAAAGAATCGTTGCGAGGGCAACATTTTGCCAGTGATGATCATGTGATTACTGCGATGGAAAACATTTTAGAGAGCCAAACGCAGGACTTTTATAACAGTGCCATAAGAAAAGTTATACATCGCCGAGAAAAATGTGTAAATTTGCAGGGATCTTATTGTCACACCCAAGGTTCGTTATCGAGCCACACGGTGGCGTCGATTGTCAACCACAGCGTCGAGCTCCGGCGGCGTGGGTGTGCGCCGAAGTCAACGAGGGCGGCCCGGGCCTAGCTCAGTCGGCCAACTTTGTCACCTGCTTAGAATCTAACTCGGATGGAAGGAGTCGTAAGGCGTTTGCTAACTACAGAAACAATTCAGTGGTTGGTAAAGCAAATAAAAAGGTTTATTCCCGCCTAATAATAGGCCGGGGAAGTTACAGTGATTCAAAGAGTTAAGAAAGGCCCTACCTGATGAGCTCAGTTAGAAACGAAAGAAAAAATGAGATAAAACTTAAATCAAAAAAAATAAAGAACGAGAATTACAATTAAATTCCTTTACAGGCCCCAACAAACTCTAGGCCATTCGCCTTCTGGCTGACAATAATGAGGAAACAAGTGCCTAAGCGCGGCACAGCAATGCACAATAGTTCTTTGGCGGTCGTTGACCGAAGTTTATGCCTGAATGGGGCGGCGTGTAGGCGGCCCTCGGCGTCGGCGGCGGGGGTCGCGGCTTCTCTCCGTCTGGGTCGGCGGCTGAGATGGCCCTGCCAGGCCGAGAAACGTCCTTCCACAGTAGCTACCAAAGGAGCGGCGGCGGGCGACAGCGGCTGCGGCGGTGACGGCGGCGGCGGCGACGGTCAGCTGGCCCGGATCGTGAATGATCGCGAATTCCGTTCACACAAATTAGCAGTTCTTACGGAAAGTTCTCTGGAGTTTTCACGATCACGAATCTCGGAGAAAACTAGTCACCGGTCACTGCCCACGGCAGAGCTCAGTGTCCACGAACTAAGTCCCAAAATAATAATTCTCCCTCGAACGCGGCGCCGGAGCTATCGCTTACTCCGCGGCGCTCGCCACCCAAGACAAGTCGAGTACACGTAGCCCTCGAACGCGGCGCCGGAGCTGTTACTCGCTCCGCGGCGCTCGCCCCCCCAGCTCAATCGAACAAGAAGCAGTGATCTTCTCCCCTACGCCGCTAGCGTGGAGGTCTCCTCGTTCTGCCACCCCGAAAATTCAAAAGTGCCCCAAAATCGCTCCCACCCCACGGAATTTTGCCCCTGATTGGCTAAGTGCTACTACGCCGTAATTTTGTCCTCGGCCAATCAGGTCCGGTGATTCTAGGAATTTTCCGTAGCCCTATCTCTGTCTGGAAAACGCTCTCCGTCTGACTTCGGAAGTAGGTCAGTAAAGGGTACGCGGAATGTCCGTTGGGACCCCTGGAGAAAACTGCGAAGGACGGTCTGGGTACTTAGTGCGCATGATACCCGGAACGGCGGGATCAGCACACGTCTCTAATCTCTTCTTCGGCGCCCGGGTGCGTGACGGGATGAGGGTCGACTCGCGGACGATGGCCATAAAACTTTAGAGGAGCGCGTGCTGTCATCCCTTCCATTAGCGGAGGGGGCGCGCCGACCCGGCTGGCGGCGGCGGGAGGTGGACGGTTCACATCGACAGTTATTTGTGAAATTTAAAAAGTATTAAAAATAGCGTACCGCTACATTGGCCCTCCCCTCCGAATAGAGAAAAAAAATTGGGGCTTTGAAAAATTGAGATTTGGAAATGAGAATTTTTTTCTCGTCGTGATGAAATTTCAAAAAAATAACATGGCGATGCCTAACATTAAAATCATTCTACAGTAACTAAGAAAATTGCAACTACTACTAGATCTTAATTCTAATTAACCCTACAAAATTTAACAAAGAAGAACATGAACTGTACCGCGAGCCCAAGGTACTCCGAATCGTGTGCAGAGGTTGTCAGTGACTTCTACTCTTTAAACGGACGGAGGTTGAAAAATTGAATTTTCCGGCTGGAAGGCCGTTTTCGTCCCGCAGGAGGCATACGTTTCCAGACGTAGGTTAAGCCGTTGTATAAGAATCCCGTGAACTTCCTATCGTCGGGGTGGATGGAAATCTGCCAATAAGAACTCGAAAAATCTAAGGCCGAAAATTTTTTAGTTTCGTTGAATTTCCAAAGAATTTCGTCTATGTTTTGAGGTGCCTCGTTTTCTGGGACTGTAACTTCGTTGATTCGTCGTGCATCTAAACAAATTCTAACTTTCCCGTCTTTCTTCTTGACAACAACAATCGGGTTTAAGTAGGCCGTGACTGACCTCTCAATAATGCCTTCACTAATCATGTTTTTGATCGTTTCATCGACTTCCCCCCTAATGGACTGCGGAATAGGGTAATTTTTCACTTTAAAGGGTGAGTCATCGGTGACCTGGATCCGAAAGCAAAAGTCTTTTATTGGATGCACGGGACGATCGAAAACGTTGCCGTATTTGCAGAGCAATTGCTGCAGCTGATGGCGCTCGTGGTCATTTAGTGAATCATTTCCTAGCAAGCACTTGTTAATGACTCCACTCACGTCATCCCCCGAATCCCCAAACCCACATGAAATGCTAATGTCCGGTCTGTCCTCGTCATCTTGTATCTCAATTCCCTACCCTCACCGAAACTCACAATATTCCTGGAAAAATCCACTATCCCGTTATTTTCCCGCAAGAAATCTACCCCTAGAATAACATCATAATTCAAGTCTTCTATGACTAAACATGGCACGTCGAATGAAACTTCCCGAAAATTTAGTGAGATTAAGGCCTGCATGAAAATCGGCTTACTTTCTTCTTCCCGATTCCTACAACGAAGCATTTACCCGTAGGCAAAGTTGGCACTGGAATGCGTTCACTTATTAGTTGCGAGTAAAATTTCTTTTGAAATTGCGCTAACCTCACTGCCGGTATCTACTAGAGCGCGTACATTAAAATTTCCTGTGAGAAACTCGATTACTGGGCACTTCCGTGCGAGTTCCTTCACATGTTCATTCGCATCGTCATTTAAGTCATGAAATGCGTAGTTCACTGACACTACCTGGAAATTGGTACCTCTGACACAACTCGTTCGGGACCCCGGTACCTTACTGGCTCGAACGGTTCTAATTTAACGGGCTCTGTCTAGTGGAATCATGCTGACCGTTTCTGTCCCCAGCGTTCCCGCCTCGATTCTCATTAGAATCCGGTGGTGGGCGTCGCTCATTTGCAGCGTTCCCCCGATTCCGGTCATCGCGACGCCATGACGGTCGGTTCTGGCCGTTCCCTTGGTTTCGCTCCCAATTATCCTCATAAGAAATTACCCGAGTCCTATCAAATTGAGCGAGCAGCTCCTGAATCGATCGAGGTCCTCACATCCTACACTATTAATTAAATTTTGCACATAGGTAGGGTAATGCGCGGTCAAAAGCCAAATGACCTTTTTATCCTCTATCATGGGGTCACACAATTTAATAGCGGAGATTTTCTCCATGGCGTAGTCAAGGTAAGATTGGTCGCGTCTTTTGTCCCACCTGTTCTCTAGAATCTTTCTCTCGAATTCGTAACGCGTTTGTTCGTTCCAGTAACGCGCAAGGAACTTGGTACGAAACTCTTCGTACGTTTGTGGGAATGGTGCAAGCGCAGTGAGCCAATGGGCAGCATTTCCGCGTAGAAGTTCCTGCATGAATTTAGGTTTTAATTTGGACGGTACTGCCTTCGTCAAATCCATGTAATTCTCGGCACGGTCGAGAAAAACCTTTGGATTTTCATCTGCTTTTCCCCAAAAACATAAATTTTGTGGAGGGGCCCACGAGAATCTAAGCCCTGATCCTCCCGATGAATTCGCAATAGGACCGTTCTCTTTCTCTTTCTCGATTTCCTCCCTTACTAATTTATTAAGTTCTTGTCTATTTCTTTCTTTAACTTTTCTTCCCTGTCCCTGATATTCTCCCCTTCAATAACTCCTAATTTCTCGAAGTTGCCATGGATTTCACTCACTTCCGTGCTGAGTTTGGTTTCAATTTTCGTGAATTTGCCGTTCATTTCTGTTTTAACCTCGGCAATATTCTCAGTAATTGATTCGCAATAAGCTTCCACTTTCCTGTCACATGCCTGAAGTTTCTGACTAATTTCTGATTCGATTTTGATAATATTTTCCCTTGCCTCGGCCCTAGAACTTTCTAACTCCTGGCCTAAGTTCTCCACGCTAGTTTCAATTTTCCCCCATCTACCCTCTAACTGATTCTGCAAAGTTCCTATTTTGTGATCAAATTTCGCCTCCAAATTTCTAGTTTCGCGGCCTGGTAACCACACAACTGGTCTAGCCGTCAAATCTTCCTCATGTCTTTTATACTTTTCTGAGATTTGGTTCTCGCATGTCTCTCGCTACTCTCTGAAATTTGACTCTCTGAATTTCGTTCAATTCTAGTTTTAAATTCTTACTACTTTCTGCAATCTGACTCGCATGTCTTTCGCTACTCTCCGAGATTTGCTTCGTGAGAACTCGCATAAGTTCACTTAGGGTGATCTCGGGCGCAGGCTGTTCCCCCGAACTGCTCTCTCCCGCCACATCGACGCCTGATTCGTCCAGCATTTTGGCTGTTTTGCGTGAAACGCGCACACGGTATTCACAACACACAAAGCACAAAACAATAACACTTATACACAAAATACAATAATAAATAATATCATTACCAGACCACAAATTGTTCTTTTCGTAGCAGCGTCCTTCCATCCATTTAAAAAAACAACAGTAATAGAAAATTAGGTTCTGCGACTATTATCAAAATGGCACTGAGACATGAATTGATTCTAGGGCGTTTTACTGGGGTATCTGTGGTACTATCGAGCCCCACTTGGGAAAGCCAATTGTCACACCCAAGGTTCGTTATCGAGCCACACGGTGGCGTCGATTGTCAACCACAGCGTCGAGCTCCGGCGGCGTGGGTGTGCGCCGAAGTCAACGAGGGCGGCCCGGGCCTAGCTCAGTCGGCCAACTTTGTCACCTGCTTAGAATCTAACTCGGATGGAAGGAGTCGTAAGGCGTTTGCTAACTACAGAAACAATTCAGTGGTTGGTAAAGCAAATAAAAAGGTTTATTCCCGCCTAATAATAGGCCGGGGAAGTTACAGTGATTCAAAGAGTTAAGAAAGGCCCTACCTGATGAGCTCAGTTAGAAACGAAAGAAAAAATGAGATAAAACTTAAATCTAAAAAAAGAGAAAGAACGAGAATTACAATTAAATTCCTTTACAGGCCCCAACAAACTCTAGGCCATTCGCCTTCTGGCTGACAATAATGAGGAAACAAGTGCCTAAGCGCGGCACAGCAATGCACAATAGTTCTTTGGCGGTCGTTGACCGAAGTTTATGCCTGAATGGGGCGGCGTGTAGGCGGCCCTCGGCGTCGGCGGCGGGGGTCGCGGCTTCTCTCCGTCTGGGTCGGCGGCTGAGATGGCCCTGCCAGGCCGAGAAACGTCCTTCCACAGTAGCTACCAAAGGAGCGGCGGCGGCGACAGCGGCTGCGGCGGTGACGGCGGCGGCGGCGACGGTCAGCTGGCCCGGATCGTGAATGATCGCGAATTCCGTTCACACAAATTAGCAGTTCTCACGGAAAGTTCTCTGGAGTTTCACGATCACGAATCTCGGAGAAAACTAGTCACCGGTCACTGCCCACGGCAGAGCTCAGTGTCCACGAACTAAGTCCCAAAATAATAATTCTCCCTCGAACGCGGCGCCGGAGCTATCGCTTACTCCGCGGCGCTCGCCACCCAAGACAAGTCGAGTACACGTAGCCCTCGAACGCGGCGCCGGAGCTGTTACTCGCTCCGCGGCGCTCGCCCCCCCAGCTCAATCGAACAAGAAGAAGTGATCTCTCCCCTACGCCGCTAGCGTGGAGGTCTCCTCGTTCCGCCACCCCGAAAATTCAAAAGTGCCCCAAAATCGCTCCCACCCCACGGAATTTTGCCCCTGATTGGCTAAGTGCTACTACGCCGTAATTTTGTCCTCGGCCAATCAGGTCCGGTGATTCTAGGAATTTTCCGTAGCCCTATCTCTGTCTGGAAAACGCTCTCCGTCTGACTTCGGAAGTAGGTCAGTAAAGGGTACGCGGAATGTCCGTTGGGACCCCTGGAGAAAACTGCGAAGGACGGTCTGGGTACTTAGTGCGCATGATACCCGGAACGGCGGGATCAGCACACGTCTCTAATCTCTTCTTCGGCGCCCGGGTGCGTGACGGGATGAGGGTCGACTCGCGGACGATGGCCATAAACTTTAGAGGAGCGCGTGCTGTCATCCCTTCCATTAGCGGAGGGGGCGCGCCGACCCGGCTGGCGGCGGCGGGAGGTGGACGGTTCACATCGACAGTTATTTGTGAAATTTAAAAAGTATTAAAAATAGCGTACCGCTACATTATGTC
>JAHLJT010004065.1:0-11555 GCA_031308135.1 Acheta domesticus
CTCCCGAAATTAAGGGCTCCGGATGCGGCCGCCCGCCGAACCGCATTAAAAATGGCAATGAGGGACTTTTGCACCGGGGCTCCCGATGAGGCCGGCCGCCGAACTCCAATAAAGATGGCCCATTGGGCTCTTTCTGCAACGGGCCTCCCGAAAACGTAGCTACATATCTGTGTAAAGCAGTACAATTACAGAATGACTTAAACTCACAAGCAATTACATCATTGTTATTGTAACAAAAAAAGTTAAATAAAATTACCATTGTCAAAAAACCGAAAGTTTAATAAATTTAATTTACAAGTGGACGAATGAATGTTGAAGAAATATTGTGTAAATTATACTCAATATTTCATTTCATTGCCTGTATCCAGGTGCGAAAATATGTTTTTAACGAAAATTAAGTAAACTTGTTTAAACCAGGATTCTTCCTGTAAATTAAGTTTTTAAACGAACCTATTTTTCTCGCAGAAGAGTGATTCACACACTGAGTGACGAAGAAGTGTTACCTTTATTTTCTATCAAATCACGTGTCCGAGAACGAAAACGATTGGTGGGACATATGCAATGCTGACAATCGCCACTACGTCCTTGTAAGAGCCGGAAAATTCTTCCTCTTGTCATTTCTTCGTTGGTCGCCACTATTGAGAAGTGCCACTTATTTTTATTCATTATTTCTTTTTTTGCTTCAGGTTATTAATAATGCGTAAAAATTACCTGAGTGCTGAAGGGGATGCAGTGAAAGGAACCGGACCTTATTACTCTATGAAATAGTATTTAATTTCACAAATTCCCTATTCTTATCTCGAAGTTCGCTTCTAACATGCATGGCGGCCAAGACCTCTCTTTGAATATAAACACTCACACGCCATCTTTATATAAAACTATTCTGAGAGTTTGATTGCTACTTCGTTCTTTTAAATCGATCGTTAAAATTCTTAATGGGTGATGGCCATTGTGAGTGACAGTTCGCAATGAAGACTTCTTCCTATTCGCCCAATGCTCTGCACACCTTCAGTCTGTCACTAGAACATCACTCGAAACTTTTCCAACACTAGAGGGCCGGCCATAAATTACGTAACATAAATTGAGAGTATTTTCCCTTCCCCCTTGTAACGCAAACGTAACGCGCGCTGACCTCCCCTAAAATATTACGTAACGCTTGCGACAACATCCCGCCCTTGTAAATGCAAGAAGTTAAAATAAATTTAGCACTGTAAAAATTTATATTTATTTTTCCTGTGTTGTGTATTAAAATTAATGATAATTAAAGTAGAAATGAGTTGGCGATGCTGGCTGCATCTAAAAATAAGATTGGGGAGAGTTGTGAGTGAAGAAGAACGCTTGGGCAAGAAATGGTTGATCACAAGCTGTGCACACGCCGTCGTGGATGGCGCAAGAACGAGAGTCTACAGCGCCAATTTGAATGGATTCTAGAATATACTCCATATCAGTTGTGAATATTTACGTGGTAATCTTACAAAAAATGTTAAAAAAATATTTCCACAAATTGTAACTTTATTTATGTTTTTAAAACAAATTGATTAGTTAATATTTTAATGTTTTAGGACAGGACTCAAACAAGGAATTATTTCAAACAATGTTGAAAAATGTAAAACCAAATTATCAATGTTACCTAACATTTCGCTATTCCCTATCCCCCAGCGAAACGCTGTCTCAGACCCCTTCCCCCTCCCTCTTTAGCGTTACGTAATTTATGGACGACCCTTGTGGGTATTAATTTAAACAAATGAGATTTGTATCAATCCAACCTACCTGTATCCTGTGAATAAGTAATCTGAAATTAATAAGTGATACAAAATATTGCGTATTCCATTGAAATAAAAAACTGTAGCTTAATCAAGACATTCCATATTGCAAAATTTAAAGAATAAGCAAAAATGACAATAAATTCACTTGGCTCGCACAAATAATTTCATGTAGGTGGTAGTCGCAAATTTATTTTTTTCTCTGTGACATGAGATGTTACTTAATATTACTTACGTCCGAACGCTTCAACTGTAATCTTTGAAATTGTAAATTCATTGAAGTGGTTGAGCCGAAGAACAGGCCTGAGCCTCGCGACCAATAAAGACAATTTTTATTATTATATACTAGGTTACATACAGTACTTGCATTTAAATTCGAGAGCTTATCATTGTCTTTATCGACAACGCCTTTCTCTCTCCCTGTCTGCCTCTTTCTTTCCGTCTTCTATTTTGAATTCCTTCTTTCCCTACAACCATCAGATGTGATTTTACTCCCAAAATAAGCACAATTCAATTTGTCGCTAGGAAAACATCTTCAGACGGCATCGGTCGTAACCCTTCGAACTGAGCCTTCCACCACATTCGCCTGTGCCCTTTTCTTCCAGCAAGGGAATCGGTCTGCCGGAGATACGTAATTTATTTTATAAATGGACCCGTTCATCTCGAGAAGCTAAGATTTACGTCGCCGCGTCTCCAACAGCGTTAAGAATAACATATTAAGCCAATTAAAACGAAGGAGGGAAGATATTGTCGGCGCTGTATCTTGGAAGTAATTCTTGTAGAAGAAAACTCCGTTGAGAATCAAATGAGACTTTTATTGCTGAAATTAAAAAGAGAGACTCCATCCAACGAAAGTCCTCCCCTGCTCCACCGTGACCATGGCCGGACGAAGCGTCGAAATGTCAAGATTCGCGCCGAAAGCTCGCGGTTGCCGATTATAAATTTAATGGTTTGAAAACTCCATGCCGAAAATAGCAAGAAACGCGTTTCTTGAGGCTTTGTAGGTAGAATTGACCGGTGAAAGTAATTACCATTCTGAAGATTTTAGATTTAATGACAGTTTATTGAGAACATCTATAAGGCATTCATTTTCCAAAGAGTCTTAATGAAGTAGATTCTGGGGTAATTAATTTGTGTTTTATCATCTGTTTAACAACAAACGACATACAAGCTATTTTCGGCTGTAAAGTCTGACGTTTTAATACAGAAAAAACAATAGAATGAAGCGAAGTCATACACGTTCAATATTAATAAAGAGTTAAGTAATCAGAAAAATAATCATGAATAAACCCATTTTAATTAAGTGTTCGGAATAGAGAAATCGGTTAACAGAAAAAATACTACATTTTGATGACAATGCTGGTTATCTGTTTTACCGAATTTCGACAATTTTCTACAGAAAAAATTTTCAGGGAGGAATATACTCGTAGGAATTAAATCAACAGCAAACTGCATGCGTCTGGTCGCTTATACTCACTCTCAGTGTGAGCAATAATATTAAATAATGAAGGAACGCCTCGCCCTGTTTACGATCGTAAAATTTTGATAACATTATTTTGTGTAATAAAGGGGAGAAATCCAATAGCATTGCTCCAATATTATACTCTGGTAATTCCACTGCTATTCCCGTCGCCTCTGTAACTCATGCCACGAAGATCACCGACCCTCCATCTCTTCCACTAGCGGATCCAGGGAAAGTAGGGGGGGGGAGACACGGGGGCCGTGGCCCCCTCCAAAAGGCCTGGACATTTCGTTTCTTGCCTTCCCTTATTTGGCAAAATTGAATTAAATATTTATTCCTGAGCATTTATGCATTTATGATCTAATAATTCTTAAGTATGTACATCAATATGTAATGAAAATTAACAATATTTCATTTCCTGCATTAAATTTTCTTGACAAAATTCAGAAGAAGTATGCTTGGAATGAAAAGATTTTGCATATTTGTGCAAACATAATATAATCTACCTTACTTCCCGAGAGAAATAATTGAAGAAAATACTCACGTAGTATGTCTCGTTGCATTTATTCTGCCTGGTTGATAATGAATACGATATCAAGAACCTACATTTGCACATATATTTTAGCATTTAAATAAAAAAATGCAAGCTGTGACAAGCTGTTTCAAATTAGTAAACGCTCACAAATAAAAATATTCTATGAAAACATGAAACGTTTTGGAGATAAGTCACTATTTTAACCAAATATGCAAAATATACGCTTATAATTACAACAATTTTCAGCAACAGGAAAAATCGACAAACGATGCTCTAATATATTAATCTACATAGCATCCAATTCTAACCAAATGTAAACAAAATTTCACTTAGCTATATCCAGAAGCCATAGACAAAACTATGCAAAGTCATAAAAATCAGCTCCCTATTTATTATATAAAAATTTATGATGGCTGCCTCAAAAATAATATGCTGAATGCGCCCCTGACCTCTTCTTCCTTCTCCATCTCCATCCCAGCCCTCGCTTTCGCAGACCACTGCCACCGCCACAGCCGCCACGGCCAATGTGCCACAGTGCCGCCCTCGCCACCCCGCTCCCGCCTCCGCCACCGCATCCATCGCCGTCCCCACCGCCAAGGCCACCAATCCTCCCTCCACCTCCATCTTCACTGCCACCTCTACCAGTCATTGCCGTCACCGTCGCCACCGCCGCCGATTCAGCCACTCACGCTTTCATGACCACTGACCCTCCATCCCGAACTTCGCATCCGCCACCAGCTCCGCCTCCGCCTTCACCTCGTCGTCCGACTTCGCCTCTACTAGAGATGGGCTTAACAGCTTTTCGTCAATAACTGTTATCGGAATAACAGTGGACTCGTAATAACGGTTATTAATAACAGTTGAAAAATAACACGTCCATGATCAGCAACCTAACGTAGCCGTCTGCTAAGAGTTAAATCAGTTGTGGCGACTGCTAAGAGTTGAACCAGGCAAAACGAATAACGTTGGTAGCACCGTAACGCTTGTGCAGCTACCTTATGGCGGTTGTCTGCACTACTTCCCCACACATGTTTAGGTAGGGAGGAGAGAAACAGCTGATATGAACGAGACTCGATGAATTGCCAAGGAAAAATAGTAGTTAATATGATGAGTAGCAAATGTGTATAGAATATTACTAAAATAACTGTGATTCGTGATCAGATTGCAAATATTCTTTCGAATATGCAACATGTTCATAGTGGAAGTGACGAGTGCCGAAAATAAAGAGAAGTAGAAACTGTGTTTTGCTTACCTAAAACTAAAGTGGTGATGGCTGTTGAATATCAAATATTATAATGCGAGTTATTTGACCGTAACTCATTGTATTCTATCAGACTTAGAGAAATATTACTGGATCTCACATAAGCTGTAATGGGACAGAAAGAAGTTCACAGACATATTAGTCGGATTTAATTTCAAGGACAAATTTCTTATTGTATTGTACGTAATACCATAAAATACAAAAATATTGTGGCACATGGTGTGTAATGAAGAATTATGTATTATTGATTCTATAATTTGAATACTTATTAATCACGATTCATTAGCAGCAGTAAAACTGTTGTCGTACAAAATGGTTGCCGCGAAAGCTTGTAGTAGTTCGGGTTTGGCCCAATAGAGTGGAGTATTATGAATATCAACCGATAACAGCCAATAACAGGATAAATGAAATAACTATTATTTCGCGTAACAGTTATTAAACGTTAACTGTTAAGAAATAACAGTTTAGCTGTTAATGGCGCATCCCTAGCCTCTACCTTCACCTAAGCCTCCGCCTTCGCCTCCGTCTCCAACTCTGCCCCCACTTCCACTTCCGCCTCCATCTGCGCCCCTCCTCTGCCTCCGCCTCTGCCTCCACCACCGACTCTGCTTCTCCACCTCCAAATTCCACCTTCGCCTCCACCTTCGCCTTCGCCTAAGCCTCTACTTAAGCCAACTCCTTCGCCTCCGCCTCCATCTCCGCCTTTATCTCCGCCTTCACCCCCACCTCCATCTCAGCCCTCGCTTTTCCCTACGACTGCCACCTCCAGAACCAACGCGGCCAACTTGCCCCTTTCTCCTGGCGTCGCCCTTGCCACCTCCGCCCCCGCCTTCGCCACCACGTCCACCGCCACCGCCGCTTATCTGGCGCGCGCCCGGTGACCCTGGGGTCGGGCGCCGATAAGCGCCGTCGCTCGGCCGCCGGCGGGTCACTGGGTCACGGTGCCCTCTGCCGCCTCCCCTGCCCCTTCCACCCGCCCCCTGCGGCACCCGTGGAGCGTCCTCTAGCGGTATCGATCGCGCGACGCGACGCGGCGCGACGCGGCGCCACGCGGAGGGGCAGCGAAGCTTCCCGCGTTCACCCCCCCTTCTGGCCATCCACTCCCGCCTCTCTTTGTAGAGCCTTCCTCTGCTCTCTAGGCAGCATGGCGCGTCGCCTTGCCTCGATTTCTCCCTCTGACCTGAAGGTCCTAGTTTTGAGCCCCGACGGTGGCAGGATTTTCGACACTAGCTTCTCAGCTAGGTCGAATTCAGTCGCTGTCTGGAGGAGAATTCTAGCGGCCGGCTGCTCTGATCGGTATTTTCCGTGTAGGTTTCTCCGATTAACACCAGGCGAATGCCGGAGCAGTAACCTAACAAATGGGCCACGGACAGGCCCGATCTTTCCTTCATCTTCCTTGTCCTATCTTCTCCCCTTACACATACACTTAGACAAACATGCACTACACTTCACATGCCGGGAGACTGGTCGGGAGGTTACAGCTTGTCCCGACTGGAGCAGTACCCCGCTGGTGGGCGCTGGTGGGCGCTGGTGGGAGGTACCTGGTTGAGGGGAAAAGCCCGCTAGTCGACGGTTGGTCGGCGCCAGATCTCGCCATCCAGCGGGGAAAAGATCACCGCCACCTCCCGGGAAAAACAAGCACTACACTTATGGGACTAATTACTTAGAGGGGGGGGCCAATGTAGTTGACGCACTAACATACGGGACTTCTGTAGTTGACGCGCCCGGAAACATGAATTAATCAATCAATCAATCGCCTCGATTTCAGGCGCAACACATATAACACTTGTAGCTCAAAAAAATTACCGGAAGTAGTGGCTCTGGGGATCAATTGATGTCACTGCAGTGCCTCTGAGCCGGAAGTTTGAAAGTTCCTCTCCCGACGGAGCCAGAATTTTCGACACTTCCTAGATAGCTAGGTCGAGTTCTGTCACTTGAGAATTCTCGCAGCCGGCTGCTCTGATCGGTTATTTCGATCAACGCCAGACGAATGCCGGAGCAGTACCCTCACAAACTTGCCATGGACCGCTCGCGATCTTTCCTTCCTCTTCCTTATTCTATTCTCATCCGTAAGTTACAAACGCTTACACTAACATGCACCACACTACCCACGTGACAGGAGACCAGTCGGGTGCTGAGAGCTTGTGCCAGCCGGGGTGGTGCCCCTCTAGTGGGAAATATCTGGTAGGAGAAAAACCCTAATAGCCGACGGCAGGTCTGCGCCAGATTTCACCACCTAGCGGAGGAAGGTCACAGCCATCTTTCGAGCACTATCCTCAAAACATGCACTACACTTACGAGAATAATGTCCTTGACAGTTGACGCGCCCGGAAACATTATAATCAATCAATCCAAGAAAATTTAATCGCGGAATTGAACACTTTCTGTTGTACCAGCTGAGTTAATTTGCCGCTGTCTCTGCAGTGACTCTGACCAGGTGGACTAGGTTCGAGTTCTGACGGTGGCGGATTTTCGATAAAAGCTATAAAGCTAGGTCGAATTAATTCGCAGTCTGGAGGAGAATCCTCGCGGCAGGCTGCTCTCATCGGCAGTTTTCCGTGTTTTTTCGTTCAATACCAGACGAACGCTGGGGCAATAATATGGAAATCCAATCTATGCCAACTTTATAAGTGTATTTCACTCTATTCTTACAAGAAATTTTAAGAAAAAATATGGCGTCATTTTTGAGAAAATTTTGAAACGTCCCAAGGGCTTTATGTAAATTATCCTCAAACATTAATGAATGTTTTTAAAAATCGCAGAACTTCGTGTGAAGCCACATCGACAGAGGTTTATTCAGTTTGGAAAAATTCGTAGCCATTAATTAGGTGCAAGTGTTGATCACATGCACCAGAGAGATAAACCGACAGGCGGACGGACATTTTGAAGAAGAAGAAGAAAACACCCTTATATATTACTCCGTATATACGTACATATACGAGAAAGTGAAAATAATTTCATAATGGAACCCAACATCGTACTTTTCTGACAACCCATATCACTGAATAGGAGTACCCTAAAACAAAATGTTCAGAAATGACTGCTTTTAGTTTGCATGGTAAGAAACACACATCATGTCCTACTATGGGACACAAAAACTGTTTCCCATGATTACATGATTACATGATGGCGACGCATAATGTTGCGTAACGTGTGTTATTGTTTCATGCGTGCTGTTGTCGATATCAAATCATCTGCAAATTTTTGTTTTTCTGATGAATTATTATTATTATTATTATTATTATTATTGTTGTTGTTGTTGTTGATTGATTGACTCGTGTTTCCGGGCGCGTCAACTGCTCAGGTCATTAGTCCCGTAAGTGTACTGCGTGTTTTCCCCCCGGGAGCTGGCAATGATCTTTTCCCCGCTGGATGGCGAGATCTGGCGCCGACCTACCGTCGACTAGCAGGGTTTTCCCCCAACCAAGTATCTCCCACCAGCGGGGCACCGCCCCAGCCGGGACAAGTTGTAAACTCCCGACTGGTCTCCCGGCATGTGTGGTAGTGTAGGGCACGTTAGTGTAAGTGTGTGTGTGTAAGAGGGAGAGGATAGGACAAGGATGAGGAAGGTAAGATCGCGCGCGGTCCGTGGCCCGTTTGTTAGGGGACTGCTCCGGCATTCGCCTGGTATTGATCGGAGAAACCACGGAAAACTACCGATCAGAGCAGCCGGCCGCTAGAATTCTCCTCCAGACAGCGACTGAATTTGACCTAGCTGACAAGCTAGTGTCGAAAATCCTGCCGCCGTCGGGACTCGAACCTAGGTCAGAGCCGGTCAGAGGGCCTGCCGGTCAGAGGACTGCAGTGACATCAGGTTGATGCACTGAGCCATCTCTCCCGGTTTGTTGTTGTTGTTGTTGTAGTAGTAATAAAGAAATTCCTTGCGCTACACTGACAGTTGTACGACTGTAAAAGCAAGTAAACTGATGCAGACGTGTCTGAAAGAAACTCACAAGTCATCGAAGTTAAGAAAATGGATCTGTACACGTGAAATACATCTGATACATGTATGTTATCTAGTGAACGCAATGATGGTCGGTTGATTAAATATTTGGGCATCGAGCACAATAAGCTTGCTAAGGTACAATAGCGTTTTTTTTTTCAGATTAGTAATGGACCAGACTTACCCTATAATGTAAGCGAGATTTTGCAGCAAACCTATTGTTCTACGCTGTCTCTTTTTTCGGCGGGATATTTTAATTTTAAGAATCAGTTTCATGTGAAAGATGAAAATAACGTGTATATCAAATACCACTTCCAGGAGAATGTAATAAAGAGCCATAAAATCCTGACGGGTCTTCGCTTCGTCTTAGCACGAATGCGCCCTTGCAGTGAAATTCCCCCCTTGTCCAACAGGTAGCGCTACTATCGGTTTTTACAGACTGCTCAGTTTTCAGTCAGTTCCTGGAAGTCGAAGTGATCGGAAGTGATAAAGCGTGTTGTAAGGTTTATGCCACTGTGGTGATAATTTGTGCAAAATTTCGAGTGAAAATGAGGAAAAAGTATTAGGAAGTTGTTAGTAAGGTACGAGTTAACATTATTAATTATTTAAGTTCGAGTAAATTTGTGAAATCGAGATTACTAGGTGAATGTTGACATGCGTATGAAAACGTGGTTGAACCGCAAGAACGCACAAGTGCCCTGGCGTACTTGATTTAGGTTTACTTAGGTTTTGCAATATACGAGTGATTTTTAACAATAAACTAAATAATTTTTAATATGTAGCTTCTTTTCGTCTTCATTCCGTACGGAGCATTATCCCATAACGAAAATAATTAATGCAGCCCTTGGAATTGTCGCCTCTGGAGAAGATGACCCTTATGGCGTGGACACCGTTGCGGGAAAAGGGGGGGGCGGCGGCCGTGAAGGCCAGTTTTATCAAAAGCAGCAGTTACGAGGGGTGTTAAATGAAATATTGCAGGTTTAATTTAAAATCACGTGTCAGAATTTATAGTTTTAATCCCAAATTTCTATCAAAACATTAACTTACGTTACATCATTGTATTCCCCCTTTTAACATCTATCCATTTTCGATGAGAGAAATATGTACTTCCATTTAAAAATAAGAGGTAATTAAATTTCTCTAAAACTAAAAATATTTCAAACAGTTTCTCTACCGCATATTACTCTCCATGATTCGGCATTGTTGAGCGAAAACTGCATTTCGATATCGTTAACCGTTCAGAAGTTACGAGGGTGGCCCATAGTTGCTGGGACTCCCTGTATCTCCTACATTTGATACTATTGATAATGATTTGTGCGTAGTAAAATTCCCATCGAATGACAATGTTAACTTGCGGAGGTTTTTCGAAGCAGGCCGTAATCGATTTGCTCTCAACTTCATGCTTCGTTTATTGACTCGTGAATTTTGTTATTTGACGTAGTACATGGAATTTTTAATTAAACGCAGAATGTTGTTCCGCAGGAAGTTAATAACGCGCTCACATTGACAAAACTGCCTCAAAGTTTTATCAATAAACTGAATTTTTCACCGCCTATTTTCTGCCAAACGCGATTTGCTTGGAGCAGCTTGACTCCGTTACCAGAACAGTTAAGGAGCAGCTCCACCGTTGTGGGAATTACTCTTTGAAGTCAATAGAATTAACTTGAGCGAGTTTCGCTGCAGAGCGGCAGCCTCGTGAGGAGGCGTTACGCATTCGGGGATGTGAGAAGTGCGTATCCTCCTCCCCGTCCTCCGCCTTTTCTCATCTCCTGCGCGGCCTCGCTCCTGCCACGCACAAGGTTGGCGTCAGGGAAGTTGCGTCAAGAGGCAGATTACCGTTTGCAGTGCTCGGCGCCGTCCCAGCCACTCCTGGTGCGCAGCACAGTGAACGAAAGGGGAATCACAAGCACATCGTGCTTTGCATTATCCCCACGCGTTTTCTTGAACCCTCATTTCATCGCCTTTGAACTCCCCTTCAGAATCGGAGACAAAGCTGGAGGGTTCTACTATAGGAGGCGCTAGTGTCACTGGGTACAGCTGTAGGTTAGGCTCGCCAACGTCCACACATAGAAATTGAATATTTTGGGAGAAATAGGAAACATGTCTTCTGAATGTTCAATTATTCATAATATATACTTATAAGAAACCGCTGAAGAAAGCGGCACTATCTTTTGTGTAAACATATGCGTTTGCTTGCGTCCCGTGAATGCGCGCAGGAGCTACGCAAGTTTTAAGAATCATTGGCAGTAGTTACGAACGATTTCTTGCAATAGAAAAGGTCGTTTATAATGCTGGAATACAAAAAATTCATATGTACATCTTATTCTTTGTTGTCCAACAGAAACGTTCTGATGAGAATTTCAGATGACAAGAACAGGCTGAGACCTTGTACAAATCATTTAATCCTGGTTTTACTTTCCACTAATGGCCCAAGAGTGAGGAAAGAGAGATGAGATGTATTAAAAAAATGCTATTGTTAATTTTGGCATAGAAAGTTGTTAGATTTAATTCACAAAATCGCCGTTCGTTTGTCTACTAGTCTTTTATCAAATAGATACAAAAGAACTTATTTACAATTTTTAAGCATTATG
>JAHLJT010004066.1:0-15768 GCA_031308135.1 Acheta domesticus
CAGCTTGATCCCGGTTTTTGTATCAAAGGTAGGCACGTACATCCTACGTTACAGAAATACAGGACTTGTGTACATCACCTCTTACATCTACTACAACTTTCAACGGTAAATATTGATACTATGATAATTGGAGGCTATTATTTCTATTAAACCATCAATACATCAATATCAATTAGATGGAATTAATCTTGAATTTTTATTAAATCAAAACCGATGGTAATCATAACTAATTATTAATTGGCGTTTCATTATCCCAAAATTTCCACTTGCGTAGGATGTGTTTTGCAATCTAAGATGACCCTCTAAATATATACATATAATACAACAAAAAAACGTTATAGAAGTAGACGAATTTCAAGAAGACATAGGCACAAAACCATGTGTCAATGTTCGAAAATGTGTAAAAGCATTTTACGATTTTAAAAATCATACTAACAAATCCTTTGAGCTTTAAGGCGTGAAAAAATATCGATACAATTGAACAATGCAGTACGGAGACCAATTCTCCTAACGCGCACCTTCGAGACGTACGGATAACTTACATGGGCGTTCTTTACAAGGGGACACTCGAAAAGCTGGATTAATATTTTAAGAGGCCCAAGCGTGACCAAACTATGGCGTAGGGGGGTGGGGCTCGATAACGGCAAAATATCCATTTGATAGCAATCAAATGCATATGTTATCAATAAGGGGGCAATTCTGCTTAAAACTTGTGTGATTGATAAAAAGCACAGCTTTTCATACAAAATGTAAATGTACAAATTGATTATTAAAATTATATAAATCGAAGACCGATAAACTAGTTACAAGAATCACTTCCGCAATAGTTCAACGCCATTATCAAGCATCGAAAAATATTTTAAATAAGCATATTTACTCTAAAGAATACTGTATTGTATCCTACGAACTGATTTCTTTATTAAATAAAATATGAAATAAATTTCAATCATTTATTATACTTCTTACGAACATTACCTAAGTTTTCCGATTTAAATTCATATGTATCAATAATAAAAAAATTAAAGTTAAAATATTTTCACTTTTTTTAAACTATAATACAAAATATTGCTTCAAAATTATTGGGGACCCCGTCTACGGAGACCCTAAGAAACTTATCGCATAATGTGCTTAATGTGTTCTTGCATTAACCACCCTCCGTCCCTATGTAATCGGCCACACACTCACGCGCAGATATAAGCACACGCTCGCGCGTGCACACACACACACACACACACGTCACCCAACGGATAACCTACCGCAACTGCTTCAATGACCCACCTCACGACCAGTTGTCTTCGGCGAGCGACACAGGCCCACCGACATCAAAACCGCGTAGCGTCTTCATTTTTCTGCGGCGTGGAATTATATTTCAATTTCGTTGTCTGGGCCGGCGGCGAGCGAGCGGACGGGCGGGCGGGCATCTCCTAATTGCGGCAGGGCCGGCACGCCGCCCGCGCCCTCGGGGGCGAGCTGCGCGGGCGGGGGCGGGGGCGGAGGCGGCGCGGGGGCGGAGCGCGAGCGAGCGAACGACCGACCGGTCGACCGACGCCGGGCGGCGGACCAGGCTCCTGGGGCGCCCATGGGCCGCCCGACTCGATACCGATCAGTAATTAATGCTATTTCCTGTTAAAGGGCCGAAAGTATATCGCGAGGGTGATCTGGCGCGGAGGGATGGAATTAATAGAGAGTTAGGAGGAGAAAAAAAAGATGGACGGACGAACGAGAGGGAGGGAATTTACGGCGCAGTGAAGACAGCTTGCGGGGCGGACGTGGCGCGGAGGGGGGTGGGGGGGGTGAGAGAGGAGGCGGTGGCGGCGTCGGCGGCGGCGGCACAATACCAGATTCAGCCGGCCTCATCTCCCTGCCGCCGCCCCCGACTATCGCGAGATCGCTCGGGCGGACGCGTTGACTCCGCACGCCTCCGAACGACGCCCGCCCGCCTGCCGCTGCCGGCGCCTGCTGCTGCCGCTGCTGCCGCTTCTGCCGCTGCTGCCGCTGCTGCCGCTTCTGCCGCTGCTGCCGCTGCTGCCGCTGGTGGCGGCGGTGGTGGCGGCGGTGGCGGTGGCGGCGGCGGCGGTGGCGGTGGTGGCGGCGGCGGTGGCGGCGGCGGTGACGGTGGCGGTGGCGGCGGCGGCGGCGGCGGCGGCGGCGGCGGCGGCGGCGGCGGCGGTGGTGGCTGCTGTGGCTGAGGCGGCCGACAGTGGCGACGGAGGTGCGGGTGCACGCACATTGCAACACCGTCGTCTCTGCAGCAGGGTGGATCGGGGGCGCCCAGGGATCGAGTCCTGACGTTAGCGGATTTTTCAACTACATGGCTGGGTCGAATTCAACCACTGGCTGCAGGAGAATTAATGAGGACCGGCTGCTTTGATGGGTAGTTTTCCGTGGTTTCTACGATTCATGCCAGATAAATACCGGACTTGCACATTTTCAAACGGGCCCAGAATCGCGCATGATATTCTTTCCTTGCCCCCTCCTTCCCCCTTACACAAACGTGCGCACGCACGCACGCACGCGCGCGCACACACACACACACACACACACACACACACACACGTACATGCACTACTCTACCACGCATACCGGGAGACCAGACGTGAGCTTAGAGCTGGTCCCTGCTGGAGCGATGCCTCGATGGCGAAATATCTGGAGAGTGAAACCGTATGACGCTTACGTGTAGGCCGGCACCGAATCTCACATTCTAGCTGGGGAGGAACATCACTACATCCCGGACTATAATGTGCATTACACTAATGGAACTAATTACCTAAGAACTTGTCTCAGTCGGAAACAAGAAAAACTAACTTCCGCAGGTAGTGGAAGCGGCCCCAAAGGATATGGTCTCTCGACTACAGCTCTGGTGTGGAGGATGTGCAGGGGTAGAAAATTGTGGAGGAGGTTGTGTAAGAGAGAGAGAGGTAATTATATTCATGATTTTGTGATGGTCATTTGGTATACTTTAGCTCTTTTGAACGTTGCGGCAACATCCGTGGACATCACAGAATTTCATGTAATGTTATTTCAAATGGTTTGAGGGTTTTCACATGATTCAGGTGACTTATGGCTTTGGAGACATATCGTTCTAGAGCAGGAATGACTTCTTGGATGACATAAATAATACGCAGTGTAAAAAACTGCATAACTCTCAGTAAGTCACTGTTTACAGAAAATACTATTAATATCATCAATGACATACACACTCACTGTGAAGGAGCAGAACGACTTCCCACAAGTGATGTTCCAGGTGTTTCTATCTTTGTGGATACTGTCACAGCTCGACGCCAGCGGTATGCAGTTGTGACTGCAATAAAGAACAATTTGTGTAATTTCCAGATAATCTTAATGACACGCCAGAAGTGATAGAAAGTGATCATATAAAAATGATGAGAAATTGAAAAGTGGAATCAAAATTAAAATGTAAGTAGTGGAGTTACAAGATCACATACTTTTTCGTATAATTTGTAACGGTATGTTAGAGTACTACTAGTTAAATTCTTACGAAAATTTCCCACATTTTAACTCGATTACTGTGGTTTTGCATTCCAATGGCGGGTTCTTCATTTGGGGATCGCGTAGTTGCCCCAAGATATGCAGCTACGAGTGTTTCAAACCCGCAAAATTATTTGTTTGATTTTGTAGCCGAGAACGAAAAAGCCGCTACAAAGCTAACCATACCGTTGCCGGGTCGTTCAAAAATTCACATGCATAGACGCATAGTACTCAAAAAGCAAATATCTTTAATTCTTGAAAAATCAAAGGTTTCAATAAAAACAGCACTTTCAGAAAAGAAAAAAATGATTCATTGATCAAAAAATCGTGTTCACTTAATTGTGGACATTTGGCATATTTCACTCAAAATTACGGGAAAATTATTTATATTTCGAACAAACTACGTACATGACATCATTCAAATATCTTAATTTTTTAAACTCTAGAGCCAGTTTCAAGAAAATTTTGAAAATTAGACACTGTATATAAAATATACCAAAAATAAAAGATTCGTGTCAAATTCACAAGGCCACGAGATCGACGAGCTTGATCGTGAATATGCAGTTTTCTGAAATGTTTGTGGACGGTTTAGGTGCTAGTGTTGTTAACGGACAGACGGGCAGGCGGCCGAGCTCCGGGAAGGAGGGTTTGAAATACAACACTTTCTTGGCGCCAAGGGCCCCCAAAATTAATATTTCCATAAAAATGTAGTATCGGTTGTTTGCATCATTACATGACTTTTTCCACACTCCGTAATGTAGAGTAATGATTTATTTAAATGTACTGATGATATGTATGAGTAATAAGCAGATAATGATAATAATAGTGAGTAATAATAATAAGTAATATGAATTGGAGAAGGAATGAGAGGGAGAGGAAACGCAAAAAAATAAATAAATAAAATAAACGACAACAAACAAGCAACGAACCTGCTTTGTTCACCACAAATGTCACTTGGATGGGATGGGACTCAAACCTTGGCGTCAGGACAGAAGGCGAGTAGCCTGACCGCCACACCACTAGTCACCTAGAGAAACAATAAAAACTGATTCCCGCCTTCCGACAACAATGGATATGTAGGAAAAATTTCAGTAAAAAGGAAGCACATGACAAACTGCACATGTGGCGATAAATGATCGCACGTTGCCTAGAATATGTAGGTTATAATTAGTTCCATGTGCTTAATGTACATTAATCATAAATTATAAGACATTGTTCATGATGTGAAACAGCTCGAGAGAAAGGGGAACAAATGCTAGAAGTACAAATAAAAAGTTCAAAAATTATTTTGTCAACTTTATACGTTTAATACGTTAAGACTATGTTTTATGGTAAGAAATTAAGGAAATAAAAAATCTCGGACTAAAGCAGAATTTAAATTAGATACTAATAGATGTTATTAAGCAATCATAAAAAGAATATTCTCAACGTTATGGTCAGAGAGGAAAATAACCCTTTCTCTCCGGACGCCAACACAACCCCTGCATTTTGTAAATACTTTCTTTTGAGCGTCGATGAAAGTAAAACACCTTTCCTTTTGATGTTCCTGGCACGTGGTCATCGAGAAATCAAAATGAACAGTAGAAAGTGAAGATTGTGACAATGCTTCATTTAATAGGCCACGATATACTTAATATGTGGAATTATAAGATATGCCAAACCAAGAACATTCCAGACAATTCCAAAACGTCTCCGCGGAACCCTCAAAGTTCACATGGCTCTTCTTGAAAAAAAAGAAAAAAAGTGGGAGGAGACTCCCTGGAACATAAAGTAGCAATCAAACACCTCCCCAGCGCTTTCCCTTTTCGACGGATAACGAACTTCACCCTCAAGCGGCGGGGTGGCTTTTCACAGGTCAGAACGAAAAGTGGGCGAAAGTTTTAAAAATATGCGGCGCTTTAACAAAGGAGAAGGTGGTGTTGAAAGGGAAAGCTGCAGGGCCTCCGGCTACTTGACAATGAATCCCGAAGATATTTTTCATTCCTGTCTGCCCAGTCCACGTGTTTCGGCAAAATGGGAGCTAATCGTAAAAGCATCTGTAATCGTTTCGATATGTTTGGATGTGGCTGGGGGCGCAGTCGACAGGAGTTGGAATCGATAACGTCAGCCTCGATGAAGGAGGTTCCAGAAAAAAATCTGCGCTGGCGGGACGCAGAAGCTTCTTTATGATTCACCGATGGGCCCAAGGCTACAGCTCTCTGGTTGATTTCTCTCCGAGGTATAAATTTTACGAAATTATAATGAAGCCTCTTTTCCAAATACTCGCCCTTACTATATCATTAGTACACTATGAGTGTTATCGCACATCACACATCACTATCACAATATTGCACATAATTTTTACTCATTTTCAGATTTATTATTCTAATGCCATATTTCGAAGGAATACGTTTACATAAAGAGGAGGGTGTGACGAAAAAGACCAGCTGGGTCAAAAGAAACTCTCGCATATAAAATGAGCGGAAAGGGATCGTAAATCATAGTGAATACTACGGGAATTGCTTTCACACCATTGACATCACCAATAAATGTCAGATGTTTGGATTTAATTTGCACTTTACTTTGCATTGACAATAACGAAAATCATAGAATATTCTTAGTATATTTTATTTATACATTTTGTGATATTTCTATACAGTGGAATAAAAATTTTATTTACAGCATTTTGTAGGACTTTCTTATAATTCCTAGAACGTATGAAATAATTATAGAACTATTCATAATTATTTAGTTGCCATTAACAAAAACGGTCACGCCATTGCTAACACATAATAAAAAAATATGCTAATACGAAAAAATAAACCATTCATCGATTTCAATTCTAACTTTGATGATTCCGCCTGTTTGTTCCCTTCAGAATCTAGAAATGATATATATTGAGACTCATTTTTGGCAAGCAATCAATAGACACAAACTAATGAAGCCAATAGCCCATTCCATTTTTCAATTATTTTTCCTCGTACTCTAATTAGACGCAATCAACCGCCATGAAATTCATTGTTTTTTACTTCGAACTTTTGCGTTTAGTGCTTTTTCCAACAAGACTTTTTCTCTAGTGACGAACACACACTTCAACATGATTATCAAACATATGAGCACGAAAAAACAAAATCCACTTCCAGAAAAGTGCATGCTTCATATAACCAATACTAATTATGTAGACGTACTTTTTTATATGCACCGCGGGTGGGCAAACCTCATTTGAGTTAAGAAGTCTTCAAATGTTATACTCCACGACGTTCAACTATTACCACCCCCAAAATCGGCGCACAAAAGAGCAAAAGAAACGATCGCCTAACAATCGCTGCAAGACGAGGTTCTTATTTTCACATTTGGGGAGAGAACGCGCCGCAGAAAAAACATCGATGAGGCCAGCATCCCCGTCGAGCATGCCACGACTTCTGGCTTTGGGGACCACCCAGGAGCAACGGCGCCGGCCCACCCTTTCCTGACCCTCGCTCTGCCCACGCCGATGCCGGGGACGTCGCTGCCGACCCGCACCCCTGGCTCCCTGCCCTCCCCCCGCGCCACCGCCACTTCCATTACGACCGGGAGAGATGGCTCAGCGCATCAACTGATGTCATTGCAGTCTCTCTGACCGGGAGGTTCTAGGTTCGAGTCCCGACGGCGGCAGGATTTTCGACACTAGCTTGTCAGTTAGATCGAATTCAGTCGCTGTCTGGAGGGGAATTCTAGTGGCCGGCCGCACAGACAGGTAGTTCTCCGATTAACACCAGGCGAATGCCGGAGCAGTACCCTAACAAATGGGCCACGGACCGCGCGCAATTTTTCCTTCCTCTTCCTTGCCTTATCCTTCATCCCTTACACACAAACACACACACACTACATTACCACATATGCCGGGAGACCAGTCGGGAGCTTAGAGCTTGTCCTGGCTGGGCCGGTGGCCCGCTGGTGGAAGATACCTAGTCGAAGGGGAAAACTCCGATAGTCGACGGTAGGTCGGCGCCGAATCTCGCCATCCAGCGGGGAAAAATCACCGCCACCTCCCGATGAAAAACATGCACCACACTTACGGGACTATTGATCTGAGTAGTTGACACACCCGGAATCACGAACAATCAATCAATCCAACTTTATCGTCTCTCATGTCGCGGCATTGCGAATCCAGGGCAGGGAAGCGATGGCCTCGTCCACAAAACAGTCTTTTTTTTAAATAAATGTTTGTAAATATTAATACTGTATTTTGAAACAATGTCGGACGTAACAGGCGTGTTAGATAAAATTTAAAATTAAAGTTAAAATTGGCTGTTTGTCGCATTCGTTTATTACAAAACATGTATTAAAAATACATCAATATCAAAGTTGTTAATACAAGCGACACATTAAAACAACACATATTCTAAATTTCAAGCTAAGGGGGGGGGAGCAATAACATCGAGTATACATTGTTATAATGTTTCGCTTCTGTTAACAATTTTGGAATCGAAGGAATGTTTTTGGGAATAAATGTTTTGCAATAAAAAAATATGATAAATAGATAGCAAATATTAATTTGTCTGTTATGTATGGCCTTATGATTCCAATTCTTTTACAATAATTTTACTCAATTTATTCAAAATAATTACCACAATGGAGAGAGGGTCTTTGTTTTTTCATTTATCTCTAATGATACAGCCACATATATACAGATATTTTGTTGAATATACAGTATTATCTGGTGCTGTCTTTCGGCGCAACAGCCTCTGACGAAGCCTAGGCATACCAGCGGCGTCTCGGCCTTGCGGACTATCTGGCATATAACTCCTAATTGTTAATTACAGTATAGAGCAGGTACGTCGAACTACACCCTCCCGAGCTTCTTGCCCGCCTGGAAAGCCCGGCGCTCGTACGGGCACGGGCAACTTTCCCTGACTCCTCATTTATACCCTCTTAAAATACTGAAAGGTGTGTACATTCGCAAGCTGAAGCGGCCCGAGGCGGCGAATAGTGGCTTCATACGAAAATACGTTTCCCATATTTTTTCTATCAAATAACTGAGCAATGTGTTATGTTGATATTCTTTACTACTTATTTCGTATTTATTTTCCGACTAAATTCTTCCTCATATAAACATCTTTGTTAAGTGACAGGAATGTGTTTGAATGGCGAATTATTTATTGTTGTTACAAATCGCGCTGAGAAACTCAAAGCGGCAACACCGAACCAACGCCACGCCGAGCCGACACCGCTCCGGCAACAGCGTGCAGGAGGGTGGCGTAAAAATCCGTTACTGTGTTCGCAGGCAGTGTTTGGCAGGCAACCGCCGAGGCCACATGTTTCAAGCGAGCCCGTGCGCTCACAATTTACGTAAACCATTGTTCTCATCGGTATTTTGTACAAAACGTGTCATAGTCAGTCAAACGTGTCAAACTTCAACTACAGTAATGTTCAATCATATCCAAATTGTGTTGTGACCACATACTAAGTACTGTGCGTGTGCATCAACTTCAAAACGAAGCAGAACGGAAAGAACAACTGAAAACTTCTCATCTTGAAATCAAGAATCACGATTGTATGTTAATTTAAGTATCATAACATGTTGTACATCAAAGAAAAGTAAGTGTTATTTTTGTAATTTATATGTTCATTTGCCATTCAGATTCATGTAGTAAAGTCAATTTAAACTGCAAATATCACTTATTTAGTTATTACCATTCACTTCCTCATTTCTTTACAAAGTCATTATGTTTTTATCTGAAAACTCACTGTATCAGAACTACCAGAGATGAAACCCAGTAACCAAATTCAATTCCTATCATTGGTCACATGGCCACAATTGCAATTTAAGCAAAACAAACATCATTAATCCTACTATTCAAATAAGAGTATTATTGTTCCAAAACAAATGCATTTTAGATAAAAACATTGGTCCTCCTGGCATCGGATGTGAATCAGATATCATTATATTCAGTGAATGGCAGTAATCATAACGAAATAATTCCACTGAGATTTCACATCAGAGTGTTTTACAATGTGCATGTAGTATTCAAGACAACAGTACAGTGTTTATTCAGTTAACATGTTAAAAGTGTTACAACTCACATGCATACAATACCAAATCATAATCAGTGTTCAGTAACATTTATTTGTGATAATAATTTCATGTCAAGGTGTTTCTATAATTTATGTATGTACATTTTTCAATCCAGCAGTATAGTATTCATTAGTATTCTTAAAAGTGGCAAGTAACATTTATTGGTAAATGAAGGGTCATGTCAAAGTGTTTTTATAATTTATGCATGTATAATCTTCAAGTCAGCAATATAGTGTTCATCACCATTCATTAAACTAATCAGTCAACATTTAAAGTTGCAATTCACATGCATACAATATCAAGTACATGAACAGTGTTTACTAACTTTATTTATGACTGAGGTTTCATGTCAAATGTTCATTTATAAGTTATACATGTACAGTTTCAATTCAGCAGCATAGTGTTCATTAGTATTTAGTAAACTTCAGCATGTAACATTGATTTGTAAGTGAGGTGATGTTAGATTAAGGCAAGTTATTTGAACGTGTTATCAGTGTTATAAGGTATCAGACTAACAGTTATCAGTGTTATCAGAGGTAAAGTGTCAACAAGGTGTCCCCTGATAGACAAGCAGTAATTCAACTTATTAACAAACATTATTTACATTCAGTACTTCTTCGGGGGCAGTACAGAAGGTGATTTAAATCATTAAAACAATTAGTGTAGAAATACTAAAAACACTGTGGTCAAAATGTCGAAGGCAGAAAGACTAGCTAGGAAAAATCTTGTTGATAGGCGAAACGTAGCACTTCAGATTTTCAAAAGTAAATGCACGTGGTTGCATAACTTTACCATCATAGATGAAAACTCACATTACAAGTTAATCAATCTATTAACTAATCTCAAAGAATCGTGGAACGAACTCAAGTGGCTCAAGAATCTCTTGTTAGTGATGATGAACTTACCATAGAACAGTTTCTACAACTAGAAAATGAACATATTGACCTTATAACAGAAGTTGAACTACGCATAAAAAACTCACCATTCGATAGGCAGACATCAAACACTCCACCCCCAACTGTGCCAACTAATTCAAGCATGCTTCCACTCAATGAAGTTCATTTAGGATTACGACTTCCAGCATTGCAAGCACCAACTTTCAACGGTGAATTTTCACAGTGGACAAAATTTAGAGATATATTCAATAAACTAATCCATGAAAATGTACATTTGACCAATGTAGAAAAATTTCATTACTTGGAAAATGCTCTCACAGGCGAAGCTCAATCAATCATTAGCAATCTAACCAACACTTCAGAAAATTACCAAGTAGCATGGCAACTAGTGAATGAAAGATACAACAATCCTCGTAGATTAGCCTCTTCGTACATAGCTAATTTTGAATGTCCTCCAGCAATTATTTAAAGGAACCCCATTCAATTCAGAGATTCTCAGATCATTACATGGCCAATTACAAGGCATTGCAAGCATTAACGTTACAAGTACCGGCAATCGAACTTATGGTCATCCACCGTATGTTAGCTCATTGCCCACCAGAAATAGCTAGAGAATGGGAGAAACAGGTAGCAACTAACGCCAATCCAGCAATTCAGGACATGCATAACTTTCTTGAAAGATTGTTCCGAATCGAAGAAAATTCCTTATCAAACCCGGGAATCATCCAACGACATCCAAACAGTGGGTCAGGAACCAAGATTACCGGCGAACTTTCAAAATTCGCAAAATGCCCATATTGCAAGGAATCACATTCAATTTTTCAATGTCAATCATTTAAATTACTAAATCCAGTGGACAGGCTAGCGCACATGAAAAAGAATCGACTTTGCTACAATTGCCTAAGAGCTAATATTGTAAATCATACCTGCAGTACAGCGAAATGCAAAACGTGTAACAAAAATCATCACACTTTGTTGCATGACTCATTTATAAAGAATTCTATCTTTCTTAACGTAGCAAAAACGTGCTACTGTACATCCAACAATCCAGACTCAGAGAAATTACCAGTCTCTCCTTCAGAAGGTTCAATGTCTTTAGGAGGAACAATTAGTCAAAATCATCAGCAACCACAACAAATCATGGCATGTCAAGCAGGATCATCAATCAAACCAACAATATTGCCAACTGTTAGGTTGCTTGTTTTAGATCAAAACAATGAGGCTCACGAGGTGTGCGCTTTGTTAGATAGCGGAAGCAATTGTAATTTGATAACGCAACAATTAGCCAACCAGCTCAAGCTAGCAACAAAACCAACAAAGCTTACTATCCAAACGATTACAGACAATGAAACTGAAGCATCATCCATAGTTAACGCAAAAATTCGATCAAAATTCTCATCATGGTCCTCAGAAAATACATATGTTGTAGTCACAAGATCGCAAAACAGCTACCTTCAACCAACATCAACATTTCAAGATGGATAATACCCGAAAACATACTGATTGCAAATCCAACGTTTCACAAACCAAACAATGTAGATATGTTGTTAGGAGCAGACATCACGGCACATGTCTTCATTCCCGGCAAGTGGACGCATCCCAAGCTACCACATTAATCAACACAGTATTCGGCTGGACGTTCATGGGAAGCTATCAACCAGAAGAACAACAAGGGAACCATTAATTTCCAACTTTATTGATTCACAACAAGTAAAAGATGAATTAACGCGGTTCTGGGAATTGGAAGAACTATCATCTGAAGCCATGCATTCTCCGGAAGAAATTTTCTGCGAAGAACATTTCAAAGCTACCACAAGCAGAGATGAAACGGGCAGATACATCGTTTCACTTCCAATCAAGCCAACAGCTCCAGAATTAGGTGATTCGCGGAAACAAGCTTTACAACGATACGAAGCATTAGAGAGAAAATTTGAGCACAATGCTCAATTCGCAACAATGTACAAAGATTTCATGAATGAATATAAAGAGCTTGGACACATGCAGCCAGCTCCTCCAATCAACACAAATGAACGGAATTTCTTCTTACCTCATCACGGAGTCATAAAGGAACAATCAAGCAGCACAAAATTGAGAACTGTCTTCGATGCCTCCGCAAAAACGTCAAATAAGGTTAGCCTCAATGACATCTTGGCAGTAGGGACCAGTGGTACAACCAGACCTATTAAATATTCTGCTGAACTTTCGAGTGTGGCCGGTTGGATATTCCGCGGACATCATCAAAATGTATCGACAAATAATAATGAATCCATCTGATAGAAATCTTCTGAGAATATTTGGAGACCGAATCCTCAAACTGCAATTCAAGAATTTCAATTATCCACGGTGACATATGGTACCGCATGTGCACCATACCAAGCAACTAAAACATTAAATCAATTAGCCGACGATGAAGCAGCTGACAATCCAATCATTCATGAAAAAATCAAAACTGTTTCTACGTAGATAACATACTCACAGGAGCCAACTCACCTGAGGAAGCAATTGAAACATTATCAAGAATTAACCAAAGTTCTAGACAAGGTGGTTTTCATTTGCACAAATGGCTATCAAATTCTCAACAATTGATGGATATCATTCCAAACGAAAGTAAAGAAGTTCAAACGTCAACAATTCTCACAGAAGGTGTAAGTACATTGGGATTAACGTGGAACATCGCTGATGAACGAAATTGCATTTAGTTGCAGCAACCAACAAATCTCAAATTCTCACCAGTTCACAAAACGAATGGTACTTTCCTGCATTGCAAAATGTTATGATCCTATTGGTCTTGCAGCACCAGTAATCATTCAAGCAAAAATGTTATTGCAAAAAATATGGAAAACGAAGATTGAATGGGACGACTTATTAACGCCAGAATTACTCATCGAATGGAAACATATATTCCATGATCTACAAAACATGAATCAACTAACAGCTCCAAGAAGTGTACGAAAGGATCAAGACACAACAGAAATTCAAATCCCTGGATTTGCAGACGCCAGTTTATCAGCATACGGAGCTTGTTTGTACGTACGAACAACCACTGAGAAGGGAAAGGTACAATGCATCTGCTCGTCGCCAAATCAAGAGTCACTCCAGTACGAGAACGAGCAATATCACATTTGGAATTGTGCGCAGCACTACTATTAGCGCGACTAGTCAAAAAGGTAGTGCCAAGATTACCAATAGTCGTCAATCGAATACATCTTTATTCAGACTCTACTACAGTTTGTGCATGGATAAAGTCACCTCATAAAAAAACGAATACCGTTTGTGACTATAAGAACGTCAGAAATTCAAGAACTCACCAATCATTGTAAGTGGCATCACATCACATCTAATCATAATCCAGCTGATCTCATTTCACGAGGAACTCAACTATCTCAACTAAGAGACAACCAACTGTGGTGGCAAGGACCGTCCTTTCTTTTGCAGAATTCTCACCCAAGATCATCACTACGCTTCTAATAGCAAATCTTACTGTCTGCACCCATGATTCGGGGGCAGCAGACTTCTTAATCAGGGAAACATCGAATCAATTACTGCAACTGATGAAAATTGCTCAAGCTACAACAAGGTTCTAAGAAGCATCGCACTGTGTGTACGCTTCATTCACAACTTAAGGTACCCAAAGGCTCGCATCAATCCACCCATATTGCCGGCACAATTGCAAGAAGCGGAAGAAATTATCTGTAAGATAGTTCAAAATCAAATTTACAAACAAGAATTGGACAGCACTAAAGGCTAACAAGCCATCCATCATCAAAGTAAAATCAAGTCATTAGCTCCAGAACTACATACTGATGGATTATTAAGAGTAGGAGGAAGACTAGACAACACCTATCTTCCATTCAATACCAAACATCAAATCATTCTCCCATCAACTCACCGACTATCAAATTATTGATTCGACAAGTACATCTACAACTACTTCATGCAGGAACGCAATCAATTATGTCACAGATTCGTCAAAAATTTTGGATCCCATCTCTTAGACGCACCACAAAGGTGTCATCAGATCATGCATACCATGTTTCAAACAATCTAAACTGAAACCACAACAATTAATGGGCCAGCTTCCAGCTCCAAGAGTAACTGTTTCACCAGCCTTCTCGCATTGTGGAATAGACTACGCAGGTCCAATTACTACTAGATTGGGAACACCCAGATCGAGAAAATTTACCAAAAGTTACATTGTTGTTTTCATTTGTCTAGCAACAAAGGGAGTACATCTAGAAGTAGTATCGGATCTAACTTCAGAAGCATTCTTAGCTGCATTCTTTCGAATGACAAATCGACGAGGCATTCCGTCTCACATGTATTCTGACAATGCAACGACATTCAAGGGAGCGTCAAAGCAATTAAAAGAGCTACTGTGCTTCCTGGAAAACAAAATAATACAACATCAAATACAAGACGCTACTGCGCATTTAAAGGTCACGTGGAACTTCATTCCCCCACGCAGTCCTCATTTTGGAGGAATATGGGAAGCAGCAGTCAAAAGTTTCAAAAGAATATTCATACCTACAGTGGGTAATCGAATTCTTAATTACGAGGAACTAACTTCATTAGCATGTGGAATAGAAGCAATACTAAATTCACGACCGTTGGTTCCACTAACTGAGGATCATCAAGATTTCAATTATTTATCACCAGCCATCCTATTAAATCAAAGGCCATCTCTACTTGTATCATCAAAAGATTCAGAAATCAAATTAGACCACATTTCAAGATGGAAGAAAATACAAACTTAACACAAATATTTTGGAAACAGTGGTCCCAAGATTACATCTTAACCTTACAAAGGAGGAATAAGTGGCATTCATCTCATCCCAATCTCACGGAAGACACAATAGTACTCCTTAAAGAAGACAATTTACCACCAGCAACATGGAAGTTAGGAGAATAAGCAAAACGTACCCAGGAAGAGACGGAAAAGTAAGAGTAGTCGACGTCACTACACATCAGGAATCTACAAGCGCAGCATTAGCAACATTTGTCCTTTACCACAAGAAACCCAAGACAGCCATTTGTAACACGCGATTCGTAACAATAATCGATTTTTCAGCGCTACGCACTGACGGGGGGCAGCATGTTACAAATCGCGCTGAGAAACTCAAAGCGGCAACACCGAACCAACGCCACGCCGAGCCGACACCGCTCCGGCAACAGCGTGCAGGAGGGTGGCGTAAAAATCCGTTACTGTGTTCGCAGGCAGTGTTTGGCAGGCAACCGCCGAGGCCACATGTTTCAAGCGAGCCCGTGCGCTCACAATTTACGTAAACCATTGTTCTCATCGGTATTTTGTACAAAACGTGTCATAGTCAGTCAAACGTGTCAAACTTT
>JAHLJT010004068.1:0-11118 GCA_031308135.1 Acheta domesticus
ATTGCGATTACTGAATGATATTAAAGTAAAGTTAATGTCGCAAAATTGTTGTGCGTTTTACCGTATACACGGTAGATTTTGTGAGGGGAAAAAATGTATCTCTTAGAAGTTGTGTGGACTTCAGGTTCTTTCGAAGTTTTTCTGTTTTCCCTAACACACGTTTCACTTGCTATTCCACCTAACTTTCAGCACTCACTCGTACTTACGTTTACCTCCGTCTTTATCTTGACGTTAACACGTAACGGTTACCGAGGGGACCCGGCTATGACCGCCGCAGAATTATGCCTGCAACCGTTGCGCCGTCTCTCCGCAATTACTCTTTACGATCATTGTTTCTTTGAGAATATAATTCCTGGAGAACTATGGGGGGGGGGATATTTCAATAATTCAGTTACACTATAATAATGGAAATTAAATCTAAAAAAACAAAAATTATTTATGATGTAATCTGTTTTTTTTAATTCTCATTCAGTAAAGACCTATTTATTCCTATTTATTGTTTTCTAGTGAGATAAACTTTACATACTTTTGCTTAAAATTTATAAATTTATGATATCTGTAACCCTTTTAGTGGAAATCTTCATTCTTCGTTCCTGTTTCTCATTCTTATAAAATATCACTAATAATTTTAATATTAACTTTTCACTAAAAATATAAATTTAAATTACATGGTAATTTCGATTCGATCGTTGCGGTTATTACAATAGCCTGAAAAAACTCAGTAAATAAACAAACGTCCTGTGCGTTGTGCGCAGCGTAGCGTTTGCTCCGGGGAGGCGCGCGCCGGAGCCCCGCCCAGAGGTGGGGGTGTGGGTGTGGGCGGTGCCAGCGGGGCAGAAAGTGCACGCGGTGCAGCGGAGCGCCGTCGCGTCGCCCCTTCTCCTCCGGAGCGTTCACCCCGCGCGCCGCCGCTGCCCCGCTTTCTCTCGCGCGCCGGGACCAGCGCACGCCCCACACTCGTTACGTTGTGCTCTGTGGATTGTCTTCCACTTGAAGCCGAACTTCATTACGAATTTCCTCCTTATTTTTTACTTTTTGGCTACTATTTATCTAGTATAGAGCGTTGTAAAATATTGTAATGCTGGGAGGAAAAACTGATTTTTGACAGAAAAAGTCTTTATTACCGGCCCCTGGTAACGAAAAAGGGATTGAATCTTGTCCCTATGTACAGTAAATTACGTCCTCTAATACGGTGTCCCTGTTTTGTGGGTCCTTAATACAGAAAAATCGATTGACGACAAAAGGCCTGTCCGTCTGTGAACGACTGAACCGCCAGCAGGATTTTCACCAGAACTGATATTCCCCAATCGATGTGGCTGATGTCGCGGCCCCTTGATTTCCTTGTCCCATCTTTGTTTCTATTTTACCCTTCCGTTTCTCTTTTTCGTCTTCCTTTTTCATGGGGAGTTTCCAGAGTTTCTAGCGCATCTCATTTCAGCCTTGTTGATCAATCGACTGCCTTTCCACAACTTCCTTCGCAATCTGACAGACACAACGAACGAACAATCCTCGCATCACTAATCCACAAATATTCACTCATTCTGTTGAAAATCGGGGTTGTCTATTCTGTAAGGGAGGTTGCCGTAGCTAGTCCTTCGTTATGTATGTATGAAATTACTCGCTCCCAACGACTGAAAATCCGCCTTTCTTATTCTCATCACAGTTTTACCATAAAAAAAGCCTCGGAGGTGAAAGGCGCGCGCCGCCGTGCCGCGGGGAGCGGAGGCGTCCGCGCTGCAAGCGCTGCGCTGCACCGCCATTCCATTATGCAGGGCGGCGCCTGCTGCATCCGCGCGCCCCGCCCTCCCACGCTCTGCGCTTTGCATTCTGCGCCCGCGCGGCCCGTAACGTGGGGCGGAGCTGCGCGGGGGGGGGCGGGGCGGAGTGGCGGGGGGCGGCGCGGGGCGGCGCGGGGCGGCGCGGGGCGGCGCGGGGCGGCGCGGGGCGGCGCGGGGCGGCGCGGGCGGCGCGGGGCGGCGCGGGGCGGCGCGGGGCGGCGCGGGGCGGCGCGGGGCGGCGCGGGGCGGCGCGGGGCGGCGCGGGGCGGCGCGGGGCGGCGCGGGGCGGCGCGGGGCGACGCGGGGCGGCGCGGGGCGGCGCGGGGCGGCGCGGGGCGGCGCGGGGCGGCGCGGGGCGGCGCGGGGCGGCGCGGGGCGGAGATGGGGGCGTCGGGCGACGCGAGACTCGGCGGGGCGGGGTGGGGCCGCGCCGAGAAAGTATAACCGTCGCCTACGACTGGCGAACAGCTTCTTCAGACGGAGCACCGTGTTCCTGGTGCACGGGTGGGCTCTGACCCCGCGGTGATGAGGGAGGGTTCGTGTTAGAACGGGTTGAGGGAGCAAGTGCCTTCCCTTTGCTTCCACATGTCGTCGCTGCTGACACGTGACGTACCTCAAATTTCGTCATTTTTTAAGAAAAGAATTGAGAAAAAGTATATTATTAAAAATGAAAATGTATAAATTGGTTATCAGATAGCCGGTATATATCGTAAAACACGCATTTGGCGGTGAAATAATCTGCGCCTTTTGAGAAGAAAATAGTTTTTCTTCGAGAGTGTTTTTGAGATTCATATTTTGTGAGATTCATCACAACTATTGTGTACCGACGATGTGATCGTCATGCACTGACCGTTTTAATCTATTGGAAGTTAATATCTTTCCTTATTTGTGTCGTAAGTTACATTTGAAAATGATTTGCAAGTATAATCAAACTTTTAATGCATGTCAGAAGGGGACAGCACAAACTGCGATTTATGATATTTTCATCAAGTCGAGATTCGAGTTACCGAGCTTCATGTGCATTGGGAAAAAAAATGAGGAATGTAAAAATAGAGAATTGTAGAAAATTTTACTTATGGGGGTGGACATTATCTTTGTAACTTGTTGTATCTCATTTTGCTGTCACGAATCGATCGAGAGCAGAATGCACAGAGATTTTTTATTTTTTGTGTTATATTCTTTTATAGTTTTTGAACAATTTTCTTTTAACCTAATGCTTCTTTTTTCTTCAACGTCGAGATACTGACGTAACTGGCTTCGAATGAACAATTCCTTTAGGGCGGAGCCCCATGTTCCTGGTGCATGGGCGTGCCCTTTATGAGAACAGGGACTTGTGAGATCTCATTCTTCGTGAGATTAGCATTTTGTGCTTCCGCATGACTTGGTGTCATTTTCCTCTATTAGACGTTAGCGTGTTTGCATTGCACTTGTTTCATAAGCAATGTTTACTTTAATATCGATACGCTCTAACCACGTTGCAACATTGATATTTCCAACCTCCAACCCGGTTTCCGTAATACCTGGAATATTCCATTCACCTTTTTCCTGGACAGGTAGTTAGAATTCTAAATCATCAGTAAGTCGAAATATTCAGTAACCTTTCCTTCGTTTCCATTTTTACTGCTTCCTACGTACCAAGAATCGAGCTACTGAATACTACTCGTATTTATTAGATGAAAGGGGTGCGAAAAAGTCCAGTCATTGAAGAAATAAAAAGCCTTGACAGGCCTAGTCTCAGATGAACTACTTCTTCAGGTGATGCCCACGTGTTCCTAATGCATGGGCGGGTAATTACCCTGCCTTGAGAAAGGTGCTTTGTATGAGAATGGATTGAGGTTCTGGATTAGGTCGTCTTTGCATTTTCTGCTTCCGCGTGTGGTCTGTATTGGAAGTCAGTATGAGTTTATATTCCTTCATTTACATCACAAGATAGTCGAGAATTTGTAGCTTGAATTATGCAGGTTCGGCTTTCTGCAGAAAATGCTTTTGGAAAAGGTGTGCTGGGGGATAAAAAATCGAGGTTATAGATTTTATTTTATCGCACCAAGTTCCAACAAGTAAACTGTTAAGTATTTAAATTTCTGTTTGTTCTTGCTTTCTTCTACGTTATGCTGCTTGTTTGTTGAACATGGCAGGATTCCGAGACGAAACAGCTTGGATGGTGACCCATTTTTCCTCGCTCATGAGTGTCCTGACACGGCTTGAGAATAGTGCTTTGGAAAAGTGTGAATTGAGATGATGGTCTTGAAGAGATCGTATTTGTATTGTCTGCTTCCACGAGTGATCTTCATTACCTGCTGTGATTTTACTTCATTGCACGTCAATGTATGTAATCGCTTCGTTTGTTATTGAGGTTCAATGTTCGATCATCATTGAAGTTGATATTGTTATATATCCGTCCAAAGAAATCGAATCCCGAAGTGTCAAAATGTTTATTTGACGGAGTAAACACAACTTGCATTATTACTCACAGAAACTGAGTAGGCTTAAAGCGCTTCTCATTTGATTCTCGTTTGATGTTACCTTGAACCTTACGTAAATGCACAATGCACTTACATCACTCCTTATTATTCTCTTGAAGCTTCTGTGCTAAACAGAAAAGCTTTAGCAGGGAATCTCACAAAAGCATTGCGTTTTTGGTATACATCAACATAAAAACATGGTAGAATTCTATTTCATTTCCTCATGGCTGTTTTCTTCTATATCGTTCTTAATGAGAGGAATAGCCTACATACCAAATAACAGCATTGTAAATTTAGAATACAATAAAACCCGCCTTTACAGCGATCGTAGGGGTCCGGAATATTTAACCGTCCAGACAAACTTAAATTTAAGTGTATTAGCGTAAATCAGGAACTTGTATTCGACCAGAATAAAATATATTAACTATTACAAAATTTCCATTTAATTTATTGAATTGTTTGTCTTTTTCTTTTGTCGTTAAATATCCAAGGTTTTCCTCCTAATCTTGCTGTTGACTCTAAAAGTTTATTTTTCCCAAAGCCTCGCAAATCTTTTTTCCAATGTTTGCCTTCTCCGTTGTTTACTCTTAGGTCCCACCAGAGATCTCATTCCCCAAAGATTTGCTGAAGAGCGAGAGCAATTGAGATAGCTTTATTGGAAGGGTATTTCAACTAAACGGATCACTGAAGACGAAATTGATTTTCCCGTAGAAAACTTTGGCTGCATTGTAAACAATACGTGGAATTTTCTCCGACCCATAGACAATTGATATTAGCTACATATTTTAATGAGGTGTCATAATTATTGTATTTTCAGCTAAGTTAATGTAGGGAAACATATAGGTTAAATCATTTTTCTTAGTTTATTTTACTAGTGTGCAATTTATTTTTATTATATTTTTTTATCAATATGAAAAATGTATTAATGATTTTACTTCTATTTTTGTTTCAGGTAAGTGAAGAAAGCTGAAAGACAAGTTGGCTTTGGAGATCTGTGCAGTGAGCGGTACAGGTTGTCGCTGTTATCAAGAAAATTTAAAAAAAGTAATTTAAGAAATGTAAATTTTTTTAAATTATACAAATTGTAATGGAATTGGACTCTGAGCTGTAATAAAATGTACTAAAATAGTTCGTATTTTTTGTGAAGTAATAGCTAAAAGTGGCAGCAGAACATCTCTGATAACTAGCTATGAATATGTAGTGAATTGCGCGTGCTGATATTATGTTTTAAAATAATCAGAAGATTTAAGCGATTCAGATTTCTCCCGTTATCCACATCACAGATTTTAACTTTCGCTTTTTTCGAGTACACTCCAGTGACTACATTAGTTCAGTTTTTAGTGACAACGCGGCAGTGGATATGTTTTTGTATGAACCTGGAAGTTGCTACATCCTCGAGGTAATGAATGACGATTTTTAACTGTAAATACGTGTGTAGTCGCGTCTTATCTAAATAGTAGTATTATATTCTATTTTCTTTCCTCTATTAATTTTTTTTCGCCATTTTGCTCATTTGCAACTTCAATGTCTTACTACTAACTTTACTATTGTTATTATTAATTTTATTATTACTACTCTCATTATTATCAGGCACTATTATTTAATTTTTTTCTGAGGGATTTGTCATCCGCAGTTCTATTTCTTGATTTTTACTTTCCCGTATACGTACGTATACACGGAGTGATATACGTAGTATAGGAAAAGTTATGTAATGCTGCGCGAAAAAATGGCCAATTTTCGGCGGAAAAAAATTAATTGCCGGGCCGTGAAAACGAATAAGTGGATAAAACCAGTTGCTAAATTAAGAAAAAAAATCCTCTATCTCGTGGTGTGGTCAAAATCCATGATTTGTTGCTTCTTTATACTTAAAAATCGATTGACGGCATTCCGTCCGTCTGTCCGTCTGTGGTCAACGCTAGCGCCTAAACCGTTTGGTCGATTTTCTTCCAAATTGATATTCCCCAGTCGATCTGATTCTAGTCGAAGCTTTGTGATTTTTGAAAAAGATTCTTTAAAATTTGGGGGTACTTTATATGAAGCCCCCCCCCGGGGATTTTCAACATTTTCTTTAAATTTCTTGTATGAATAGAGGAAAATACACTTTTTAACATGGCATAGGTCCGATTTTCACGTACAGCTCTGAATTTTCGAAAATTGTGAAAGTTTGAATTTTTTTCGGCGTCTTTCTCCAACTACAAAATTGAAAATAGAGATTTTTTCTTCAAATAAAATTTGTTCTGCATATTGAGTTCTTTAATAAGGTCATGTAAATGTTTTTCACAATTTTGGTAGTTTTCGTGCAATATTGCGTGCAATATGTGCAATTTTAAAAAATTACAAAAACAAAATTTTCTCAAAAACGGCTCCAAATTTTTTCTTTAAACTTTTGGTAGGGATAGTGGTAAATGTACTCTATCAATGACATAAAATCCATTTTGGTCTATCGGTTGGTTTTTTCAAAAATTACAAAAATGTAAATTTTTTTACTTGTCTCTCACGTCGTTAATATTTACATTATCGGCGATTTTTTTACATTATTATATTTACGAGTATATATGCTTTAAATAATGTCAAGTAAAGTTTCTCGAAAACACTACCGTTTTCTGTGGAAAGTAGCTCAAATTTCGGCATTTTCAGAAATGCCCAAACGTCATTTTCTCGTATATGGCTGCAATTTTTTTCTTGAAACTTTTGTACCGGATAGTGCTAATTACACTCATTACTATAGCGTGAAGTTATTTTGAGTTTTTTTCAAAAATTATATAAATATAAATTTTTTGAAAGATTTCTCACATCTTTAATATGCACATTATCCGCAATTTGTAAAGATGATTATATTTGTGAGTGTAAGTGCTTCAAATAACTTCCAATAAAGTATTTTGAAAACTCAAAAATTTTCTGTGAAAATGAGCTTCAAATTTCGCATTTTTAGTAGTGCTAAAACGCCATTTTCTCTTAAACGGCACATAATTTTTAAAAGAAAATTGCCATTTACGGCTACGTTTTTGTGTTCTTTAATATTCTAAAATTAATGTTTCTGTTCTACCAATAGGAAACCGAAAAATTAAGAAAATGACAAAAAAATGTACTTTTGGCGATGATAGATGGTAGCTGGCAAGAAAGAGTATGTGGCAATTCCGAATAGCTAGCGAAGACCCAGGAAAATAGAAAACTAATACGGGAAAGTCTGTGCCATTCTGTAGCACCACTAGTTTTGTATTTAATTCTATGAAAATTCACCTTATTTCAAGTATGAGGTTCTAATTAAGTAAAGTAAGTAAATTTACTTATTAGCTTTAACTGCAATTATACAAAAATTATGAAAAAAAAAAACCAATAAGGAATACAGTTACTCAAAACACAGAAACTTAATCACATAAAAATTTAAACTACCAGTAATACATTTTTAACACATTTACATTCGTATATATTAATAACAGAATTGTAAATGGTTTAAAGGAAAAACAATTCAACTTCAGCAGGTTTTTAGCTCACCTGGTAAGTTATTTGTGAGCTAGCCCACAGAGAGTGGGAGGCTTTTGCCCTGGATAGGGAAGTTATAGCTATAATAATAATAATAATAATAATAATAATAATAATAATAATAATAATAATAAAAATCTTTGCACGGTTCTTATCCTCATCAACTCGAGGATACAAATATTGACAGTATTTCTTCGCATATCTGGTAACTTCAGGGAACATATATGGAGAAACCACTGGATTCATGATGGCCATACAGGATAGAGTAATTAGCACACGCAATTACAGAAAATATATTTTGAAAGAAACATTGGACGACAAATGCAGGTTGTGCACAACGGAAACCGAAACAATAGAGCACATAACAGGGGCATGTAAAATTCTTACTGGCACGGAATACCTACGACGACATAACAACTTTGCAAAGATTGTTCACAGTGCCCTGGCCGTTAAAGAACTTCTTAGCGTAGAAAGCGTGCCGTACTTTCAATACCAACCTCCCCCAGTCTTGGAAAATGAATCCGCGAAAATGTACTGGGATAGGGAGATTAGAACAGACAAGACCATCACTGCAAACAGGCCAGATATTATAGTGCTACATAAAATCAGAAAGGAAGTCACCATCATCGACATCACAGTTCCATTAGCACATAATCTCCACTCAGCATATTCCAATAAGATATCAAAATACCGAGAACTTGCGGAAGAGATCAAGAAGATTTGAAAGGTTGAAAAGAGAGCATATCCGTCCCCTGACAATTTCTACCACCGGGATAGTAACAAAATCGCTCTTTCAACAGCTACAGGAACTAAATATAAAGCATGTTCCAACAAGTAAACTGTTAAGTATTTAAATTTGTGTTGTTCTTGCTTTCTTCTACGTTCTTGCTTTCTTCTACGCAGCAATTCAAAAAGCTATCATTCTGCACACATGTCGCATTGTGAGAAAAACTATTACTGATATGTCTGACATGTAGTTTGGAAGGACCTAAGAGAAAATACACAGATCTCGCTCGATACTTGCTCATCGGAGCCGTACGAGTGAGCCTAGCCACAGCAACACTAGGGGCAGATGAATGTCCCCCCCCCCCCGCGTGGGAGAAGTGCAAAAGTCTAAATAATAATAATAATACAAACAATATTCTCTAATCTATTTCTCTAATTATTTTGTCGCACAAATGAGCGGTAGCTTTGCAGCGGTCGTGCACTGCCCCACGCGGCTGGGGCGGCGGCGGCGGCGGCGGCGGCGGCGGCGGCGGCGGCGGCGGCGGCGTCCCACGCACGCGTACGCGTCTCGCCCCGACCGTGACTCGCCGCCCTCCGCTTTTGTCTCTCCGCGCCGCCGCAGCCGCCGCCCCCAGACCTTGGCCTCGAATCGCTTTGGCCAATTCCGCCGCCCGCGCCCCCAGCGCCGGCGTCATCGCCTCCGCCCGCGGTCGCCCCCCGCTCGCCGGCCGACTTGGTCTCTCTGCTGCCACCGCTTCTCGCCCCGCCGCCGCCGCCAGCGTCATCGTTGCCCCCGCAGCTGCCAACCTTAATTTACTGTCGCTGCTACTAGAAATTTTTCGCACAGCGTGGAGCACCGTACTGTATACTATTTGCAAGCCTTGGCGCCGTGCGCAGTTCAAGGTGCTTAGAGAGTGTAGTAAATGGTACAAGCTAAGGTTCTTCACGTCGTGAGGTCCATTTTATTTGCACTGTCTCCACTATCACAGTCACCCTCACCACAGTAACTGCCACCACCATCAAAACCACTGCCTTCTCTCTCAATGACGTCCACATTGCCCAATCACAACACTCAAAAACACAATGCAGCTACTGCGGATTACCAACACTTTATTGTCATGAACATCTAGGCTACCATCAGTTACGGTTGCAGCTGTTACACTTACAGCTACCACTATCACGCCAGTATCACCACCATTATCTCAGTCTCAAACACTTAATCACTCTCAAAACATGAATGCTACTGTACACACGATTTTTAATATTTTTTTACAACTTTTCGGTTGTCGCATGTCAAGGCGCCGGTACTCGCTGGAGGATCGTGCAGCTAATCGTCACATCTCAGATCTCTGACGTCAGAGATACTATTTTCAGTCAATGGTGATGGATCAGGCCATCCCTTGGCCGTAAGGATGGAATTGAGTTAATGGAAGGGGAAGGAGCCCTTCAATTGCATTTTTGGGGGAACCACTCGCACATCTTGGTGAAATTCATCGGTCTATCAAACAAGTCTATCAAAGCAACCGGTTGCTGAAATTCTTATCCAGATAACAGTCGTCTTCGACCTGGCAATTTAGTGTCGAAAATCCTGCCACTATGGGGATTCGAACCCAGGACATTCCGTTTATTACGCACAAAACCGGAAAAAATTTATTTTAAAAAAATGTTAAATTAGTTATAATTCACATTTGGAATCTCTACGGTAGCTTAAGTCGCCTGTGGTGTTTTAAAAAGCCACATCTCTTACGTCAGCACGAGCCTCAACCCATTAGCCGTATCCGTCCGCCGCGGCAAGCGACGAGCGAGCTCCGTGCGGCGCGCGTGGGTCGTGGCGTCGAGCCCCACCACCGCCCTCCCCGCCCACGCCCGTCCCTGCCCACGACAGCCACCGCTCCGTCTGCGCCAGGGTGGCCAACAACCGCAGGTTGGCATGGAGTTGTGCAGAAGTAGGGCAAGTTTTTCGGGAGAAGTTGCGGGGGAATTTCTTCCAACGACTAGATATTGTCAGGGAGTCATGCGAAAGTCGAGCAAGTTTGTCTGGAAAATTGGAAATTTCCGGACAAAAAACACTTTGGTTGGCTGTCGTGAAGAATTCGGGCAAGTTGGTCTTGAGAAATCGTGGAAATTTCGAGGATTTGCGTTACTTGCCAGGCATGCTCGCATGAATCACATTTTTCGGCTTAGTTTTATATTTTATAGTATGTTTGTTATATTGTAGTGGGCTCGATTGATAAACTGTTTTGAAAGTGAATGTGACGTTTGCGTATTATGTCCATAAATTCTATTAATGAGTCCGCGTTCTACGTGATGCACTCAGTGAATATCTAGAAGCAAATGTACTTAAATTTTGTAGAATAGCACCAAAGATTTTTGGAACTCCAAGAGACTAATAAGTTTTCATTTCTTGACCAAACTGCTACAGTTGTGAGCAAGGATGTAATGATTGTAATAATTCGTCGGGAAATTGTCAGACAAAATCAGAGAATGTTAATCTGTGTGTTTATTGGACTTTTCACAGTTATCGTTTCTAAATTCGTTTTGGCGTTTGTTTACAATTGGGAGTATAATAAAGTTTTCACGCCTTGTATTGAAGATTCAAACTAGTCGGCCTTTTAAAGATTCGCATTAAGTATCTTTAATACATCGTTTCATTCTGCGTGCTACTCGGG
>JAHLJT010004069.1:0-10089 GCA_031308135.1 Acheta domesticus
TTACTAGGTGTCAATTTTAAGGAAATTTACTAGTAATCTAGCGAATTCAGGGTGTATTACATGTTAAAATGCACAATTGGTAAAATGAAGGGATTCTCACCATGCACCAAGGATAATATACATAAAAATCCGGCTGCAAAACCAAAATATACGTACTTTGCTTCAAATTTCCCCAAGTAATATCCCTAGATATCAAGCCCCAAGTAAAGTGCATGAAGACAAGAGAGTGTGTATAAAGAGTGTGTTTCATAGCCATGCCAGCATCAACAGAAAGCAAAATCACCTGCATGAAAAAACAAAAGAATATTATCATGAAGAATTTAAGAGCAAAAATGTCTTTTATTTTAAATGTACAGAGAGACATAAAGCATTTAAATGACACTTCAAAGCAGGGACTCAAAAAATTATTAGATGCACAAAGTATATGTACTACGACATTTTTAATAACAAGTACGACAACATGGTGAACAGTGTGAAAAAATAGTTGTCGGGGCTACTATACACTTAATGTTCATGAGGGACTGTATGAATGGACTGTAGTGATGAAGTACAATAGTCCCGAAACCCTTTGATAGCTCTTGGGATTGGCGCAGGAGTGCAGGATGCATACACGAGCAAATTTCCAGCACAAACAATGTTTAATAAGTAAATGCACAGTATTAACACAGTAAATGCACAAGAAGCACAGTATTAACATGAAATTTATAGTTATTGTAATGACTCCGTGGACCGCCGCGGCTACCTTTTGCCGACCAGAAGCAGCCGCGAGTTACATAGTTCAACCAAAATTGCGGGCGCAAACCCACGCAAGAGCGACAGACACAATTAAAGCGTGCACTGCCACGATTAAACAATTTATGTGCGAGCCGTATGCAGCTCATTTGCACGATTATACATTCTTTACACGCTACTGCGCGGAGCCCTGAACACACGCGACTATCTTGCACGGTGTCTTTATGCGAACTACCGAAGTCGGTTAAGCCGAATTCGGTTGGGGCAGAGACGTTAGGATAGGGCTCTCACGCGCGGCAGAGGTGGGGATGGCGATGGCCAATTACCATTTGCCATTTGATCTGGATTGCAATGATCTGGCGTTTTTGTCCGTTGCTCCTCCAACGGACCGCGCGCGGGGGCGAGATGGGCAGGCGGATACGTACGAGCGGCCACGCCCGTCGTTGCCGTCCGTTGGAGAATTCGCGGAACAGCGGATGTGAGGGCGATACGTGATACACCTGCTCAACGGCCGCGCTCTGCCGATTACGCAATTCAACTGTTCTGCCTTGCTTGTGAACGTATTTATTTCTGCTTTGCTGTGGGCCCGAACATACACCCCCTGAAAACCTTAGGGGTTTTCACCAAAAATGGGAGGGCACACAGCATAAGGCTGTATAATTAGACATATAAAAAATATGGTACATATGTGGATGGGATGAGTGGTATGGAGTAAGCCTTGTTGTGCAAGATTTTTTTTTACATATAATAAAAAATACTAATGCTAAATTACTTAAATAACTAATGAATAGAAAAATGGGAAAATAATGAAGGTGAGAATGTCGTCGGGTAATAGTCACGCACAGCAGACTGACTGGCCAAGCCTGAACATAGGTAAAGAGGACAAATGCCGAGGATGACGAGCCAAGACTGAAACGCGATCACAGAGGATAGAACAGTTCAAACTAGGGTGACAACCATGCACTGAACACAGGTAAGAAGACAAGTGCCGAGGATGAGGAGTCAGAGCCTAGAATGAAGAGTGGACAGTGGGAGAGATAACAGTAACACAACCGAAGCGGACAAGACAACATCTGCGCTGATTCAAGACATTAATCCTAATTAATAATGACTAGAGTGCAATACCTTAGTCCTGACGTAAACATAAGTAATTATAAATTCTCAGGAGAAAATAAATTTGCGTGCATTTAGTGCACAAAATTAGGGCTGTTGCGCCGCTCGTTACGTGTATCCACGACGCCTCCCAAAATTGCTTGCCTTTGCAAGTCTTCAAGTTTGGTTGCCTTAGCTACCTGCCATTACATATGGACTAGGGGGGTCAGCAAATATCCAAGTTAAATTACTTGCCTTAGCTACCTGTCCCTTCATGGGACTACGGGGGTCAGCAAGACTTCGAGTTGCTAGCTGTGAGCTATTGTTATACCTAGAGCTACAAGCTAGAGATGAATTGCACAGGAAATGACGAGCCCGATTCAAGGAGTGAGAGTGACAGGTATAGCACAACGAAGGGCGACAAGCCGGCGACTGAGACTGCGGCCGACCAGTTCCTACGATGTGTAGCGATGAGAGTGACCACAATTATTAAACTAACAAACCTTATAGACTAAGACATGGGACAAAACCACAATCAATAATAAACAAACCTTACAATTGACAAAATACAAACACAATATACATCAAGACACTAACAATGACAAGAACTACAACTAACAAGACATGACAAATAACAAAATACAATAAAATGACAGACCTTACAACTAACAAGCTAAATGATACACCTAACCTACGCTAAATATGACTGACTGGAATGATTATGTACTCTTATTCATTTACATTGCCAACAGGCAAGGGACATAAGCTGTCGTAGATGTGGCGCATGAACTTGCCACCTTGAGTTGACCCTGACTGACCTCACTCCACCATCCTGGCTTGTGACGAAAGTAGGTAACACTGAATTTTAAAATACTCTTTTCTGCCATATGAGCAGAGAAAATCCAATATTTTTCCCTTACTTTCCAAGATTTCCTTACAGCCATAAGAACCTTTACGACATCCTTTTTGTTCAGCTGGCATTAGATGATTCTTCTCTAGATGTCTGTACATTTTGTCAGCTATGGCTGCAGTTATAACTTTGTACAGTACTGGCAGACAAGTAATTGGCCTGTAGTTCTTCGCCAAAGAGCTGTCTCCCGCTTTGGGTAGCAAATACGTGATGCCGCGTGTGAGCCATTCCGGGAGTTCCTTTGGGTTTTCTAAAATTTTATTAACAGCCTTTGCTAGATGAGAATGTATTGCTGTTAATTTCTTAATCCAATAAATCTGGATCTTATCAATCCCGGGGATTTCCAGTTTCCCATGTTCTTAATTGCTTGGAAGAGGTCCTCTTCCGAGAATTGGTGAACATCTTCCACTGTTTCCAAGTTCATCGGCAGCATCAACTTCAGATTGAAGCCAAGATGCGTCTTTGTTGTAGGATCTGCTCTCCTCCCAGATTCCTGCCCAAAATGCTTCGACGTCATCTTTTGAAGGAGTAACAGCATTGCCATTCGGTTTTTGAGTCAGATTGCGATAGAATCTCTTCGCGTCTGTTTCAAACAACCGGTTCTGTACACGGAAATCTATTCTACGTTTGTAACGTCTATTCGTTGAGCCCATGCTTGAATTTTCTCTTTTAGCTTCTCAACTACCATTAGCCTGCTTGTGTCATTTTCAATTTGGTATTTTTGTTCAACATTGAATATTTTTCGTTGAACTTTAGAGGTGTGCGTTGATTTAGAAGATGCCTCAGCTAAGAGTGATATTTCACGCCGGGTGTCGGCTATCCGTTTCATAATTCTGTTCATCCATGGGGGTACAGAGCTGTTTACTCTGTTTTGCTGTCGCCGTATGTCGTTAAGTTAGCACACCCACTTATTCAAAAATTAAAAAAAACTATACCATAATTTTGTACTAATTTTGAACTAATTTATACCCACCTTAAAAATTTTCTACCAATGCAGAACATCAAAATTTACAACGTGTCCCGTGGGTGCGCTAACTTAACGTTAAGTTAGCATACCCACACAAGAAAAATGCGTTAAACCAAAAAAACAAATATACCATAATTTTGTACTAATTTTGAACTAATTTATACCCACCTTAAAAAATTTTGAACCGATGCACAACATCAAAATATACAACGTTGAATAGTGGGTGCGCCAGGTTAACGTTAAGTTGGCAAACCCACACAAGAAAAATGCGTTAAACTAAAAAAACCAAATATAGCACAATTTTGTACTAATTTTGAACTAATTTATACCCACCTTAAAAAATTTTGAACCGATGCACAACATCAAAATATACAACGTTGAAGAGTGGGTGCGCCAGGTAAACGTTAAGTTGGCAAACCCACACAAGAAAAATGCGATAAACTAAAAAAACAAATATACCACAATTTTGTACTAATTTTGAACTAATTTATACCCACCTTAAAAAATTTTGAACCGATGCACAACATCAAAATATACAACGTTGAAGAGTGGGTGCGCCAGGTTAACGTTAAGTTGGCAAACCCACACACGAAAAATGCGTTAAACCAAAAAAACAAATATACCACAGTTTTGTACTAATTTTGAACTAATTTATACCCACCTTAAAAAATTTTGAACCGATGCACAACATCAAAATATACAACGTTGAAGAGTGGGTGCGCCAGGTTTACGTTAAGTTGGCAAACCCACACAAGAAAAATGTGTTAAACCAAAAAAACAAATATACCACAGTTTTGTACTAATTTTGAACTAATTTATACCCACGTTAAAAAATTTTGAACCGAAAATTTTGAACTGAAAAATTTTGAACTGAAAAATTTGAACTGAAAATTTTGAACTGAAAAATTTTGAACTGAAAAATTTTGAAATTTTGAACATCAAAATATACAACGTTGAAGAGTGGGTGCGCCAGGTTAACGTTAAGTTGGTATTCCCACACAAGAAAAACACATTAAACAAAAACAAATATACCATAATTTTGTACGAGAGCAATTACATTTCTTTATCGACGTGTTACATTTTGAGAAATTCAAGCCCACCTTTACCATTCGAGGCATACATTTATGAATGTATTGGTTCTGAAATAGACCTACATTTTAGTGGGCCTTCTATTCTATACATATGGAGTCCTCAGTAACTTGGTGGGGAAAAAATGCTTTCAAATGAAAGATATTGGACATATTTCAGAAGACATATTTGAAGAAGCTGATAAAACCATGTAAACATTAGTTCCCACGAAATGTTAAGAAAGGAATGAGAGAAAATACATGTATAAATATCGGAAAATGAAAAAGAGTCGCAACTGATACAGAAGTTTTTCTGACGTACATTTTAGTTCGGGTAAATACATCTGACGTTTGTAAATTTTACATTTATAACATGTGAAGACCAAATGCTTTATTGTGATGATCCGTTAGTGTTGATCCGTTGTTTCAAATCAACGTTTACTTCACCAATTTTATTTTATATTATCACTTCACCAATTTAATTTTATTTAATGTAGTTATTAAGTAGTCTGTTATGTATATTTTTGTCGATGTTTCATGGCCGACTGGAAATATGTTGGCCACTTCTGTGTTATAATGGCGTAAATAAACGATTTTGATCCTTCTTCTGAATTCTGATTGTTAGTTATGAATTTTTAATTACACGCAAGTAATTAATATAATGATAATCAATGATTCTTTACTGAGTTAGAGTATACTTCACTAAACTAATATAATAAGTGGGTACACTAAACGAAAGTATCTGTAGTATCTGATGTGTTCAGACGAAATTATGTTGTTTTCTTTGTTGCACTTATAATTTTATCTGAACGAGTTTCATATTTAGAAGCTGATTAATTATTTATCTGAACAACAAATTACAGTTTTTAGCGCACTGTGAGTATCTTAGAAGTACCCACATTTAATAGTTGACTAAAAAACATTTTCCGGGGATCGAAAAAATTATATGGTGTTGTTTTTTCAAAGTTTTTGCATATGTTTCCTCATTTCATTTTTTTGGGGGGGGGGATTTTGTCGTTCAAGTATAATAGAATGAATGGTTTCCTTATTCTATCGAAAGTTCCAGACTTAAAGTTCGGCTTTTTGACATTGTACTCTTGTTGAATTAGTTGACTGTTGTTGTGCTATTTGGTTTCGGTTTTAAGAGTATTTTATTTTTGCATTGCATTAATTTTCTGTACTATATTTTATATTTATTATTTATACCATATTTCTTGTACATGTTGTAATGACATTCCCACCTTTTTTTGCTATTGCAATAGACATTTATTCATAAATAATTATAATACTTTTAATTATACATTTGATGTTCGATATCAAAACATTTATTCAATGAAAATTTCTGTTAGAATTGTGAGTGATAATTCAATTTCTTGTGCTTCATTGCATTCTTTTCATCATGACAATTAACATTTAACAGTACCAACAGTTGAATACCAAACAACATATTATTTTATGAAATGTACTTACAAAATTGTTAAGAAATAGTGAATGTAGATGGGGAATTTTGGCACGAACAGAAAAGCTGCCCTTCTCAGAAGGAAGAGAGAAAGGAGTTTCCATTGAGCTTTCTACCTGAGCATCCCCCTACCGTTTCATCCCTCAATGCTACCTGTCGCGTACAATGCGCCTCCCCCCTACCTTCCGCTGGGCGAATGAACTCAGGGGGTTCAGGTACTGTGCGCAGGAAAAACTTCACAGAATAACGTTGATCATTTAGGAGAGCAGGCCGGCGAACAAAAGGTGGCGTTTCTTCACCCCCCCATCGTTTACTGGATTTTCCACACGAAATTTTTAGAATCTTGACGCGACAATATCTGTTGATTGCTGTGTCTTTCGAGCATCTCAGGATATTTCAAGTATTGTTTGATTACTTACAATTCTCCACCAATGGTCTCTTAAATTGGTATATGGAAGTGAAAGGGCTTACGTCATTCCACTTTGAAAGTGGAGAAGCACGTGTGTATTAATACGTAATGTTCCTTAAATAACATTGCATGTTACTCATATTATTAACATGATTGACGCAATTTGTTCTTTGATTAATAGTGCCTGATATCGAAAGATTATAACAACTTGTAGTTTACATGCTGTTTCCAGTAAACATGCTACATTACGTTGATGAACAAAAGATGGTGAACGATTTGATGACATACTAAAATCAGAGAATACTAACATGGTGTTCCTTAATATTTCCAAACTATACGGAAATGTAAGTAATAATTTCAAAACATATTAATACAATAAATATTTTTGCAGGCATATTCACATTTTAAATACTGAATTAGGCATAAAACCACCTACACTTTTTCTCAGTGATTCACATCCATAACGAGCGAACCAAAACAAGACAATCGGAATATAATAAAAAGCCATAAACACTTTGTACCTCGTAACCAGGGAGCAGATTTTAATGAAATGTGATTTTTTTTCACTTCAGAACAATGCCGTTTAGTATTATCATCTATCATGATATATTATAACAAAAGGAAATGACCCATTTTTATAAGACTTTTTGCCATTTTTCGTCGATTTCGAATAACAACTTTTATTTTTTAACTTCTTCCTTCATTTTAATGCATGTTTCGCTGATTTCATCAATTTTAATCTCATTTTTATGGTACTTGATTCAAATAACAATAACGAGATGCTCCACAGAATTCCTGAGTAGCCAACTCCATTTCTTCGCTCACTTATTGTAATGTCAGCTGTTGTATGTGTCGCAATTCAGCGCCAATGTCGGTTCAGCCGATTAGTCGGGATAACTAACGACAGAGATTTTCTGGTAAAGTACAGTCGAAAGCGAAACATTTAAAGTTGGGCTCACTTGAACAAATAGAAGTAGTCTCGATTACAGCAGTAATGTATTGAACAGAATGAGTTGCTCATACGAACTGTTTTTGATAACATTTTTTGCATCATTTTCTTTGCTTTTACGGTATTTTTAAAACATATTCCAAGCATTTTATTGATCATATTTGGCAATATTTTAGGTCATGAAATGTACACTCAATCATAACTTGGCGCACCATTTCTTAAACGTTGTATATTTTGATGTTATGCATCGGTTCAAAATTTTTTAAGGTGGGTATAAATTAGTTCAAAATTAGTACAAAATTGTGTTATATTTGTTTTTTTGGTTTACCGCATTTTTCTTGTGTGGGTTTGCCAACTTAACGTTAACCTGGCGCACCCACTCTTCAACGTTGTATATTTTGATGTTGTGCATCGGTTCAAAATTTTTTAAGGTGGGTATAAATTAGTTCAAAATTAGTACAAAATTGTGGTATATTTGTTTTTTTGGTTTAATGCATTTTTCTTGTGTGGGTTTGCCAACTTAACGTTAACCTGGCGCACCCACTCTTCAACGTTGTATATTTTGATGTTGTGCATCGGTTCAAAATTTTTTAAGGTGGGTATAAATTAGTTCAAAATTAGTACAAAATTGTGGTATATTTGTTTTTTTGGTTTAACGCATTTTTCTTGTGTGGGTTTGCCAACTTAACGTTAACCTGGCGCACCCACTCTTCAACGTTGTATATTTTGATGTTGTGCATCGGTTCAAAATTTTTTAAGGTGGGTATAAATTAGTTCAAAATTAGTACAAAATTGTGGTATATTTGTTTTTTTGGTTTACCGCATTTTTCTTGTGTGGGTTTGCCAACTTAACGTTAACCTGGCGCACCCACTCTTCAACGTTGTATATTTTGATGTTGTGCATCGGTTCAAAATTTTTTAAGGTGGGTATAAATTAGTTCAAAATTAGTACAAAATTGTGGTATATTTGTTTTTTTGGTTTACCGCATTTTTCTTGTGTGGGTTTGCCAACTTAACGTTAACCTGGCGCACCCACTCTTCAACGTTGTATATTTTGATGTTGTGCATCGGTTCAAAATTTTTTAAGGTGGGTATAAATTAGTTCAAAATTAGTACAAAATTGTGGTATATTTGTTTTTTTGGTTTACCGCATTTTTCTTGTGTGGGTTTGCCAACTTAACGTTAACCTGGCGCACCCACTCTTCAACGTTGTATATTTTGATGTTGTGCATCGGTTCAAAATTTTTTAAGGTGGGTATAAATTAGTTCAAAATTAGTACAAAATTGTGGTATATTTGTTTTTTTGGTTTACCGCATTTTTCTTGTGTGGGTTTGCCAACTTAACGTTAACCTGGCGCACCCACTCTTCAACGTTGTATATTTTGATGTTGTGCATCGGTTCAAAATTTTTTAAGGTGGGTATAAATTAGTTCAAAATTAGTACAAAATTGTGGTATATTTGTTTTTTTGGTTTAACGCATTTTTCTTGTGTGGGTATGCTAACTTAACGTTAAGTTAGCGCACCCACGGGACACGTTGTAAATTTTGATGTTCTGCATTGGTAGAAAATTTTTTAAGGTGGGTATAAATTAGTTCAAAATTAGTACAAAATTATGGTATAGTTTTTTTTAATTTTTGATAAGTGGGTGTGCCAACTTAACGTTAACGGACATTTCATCTGTGAACTCTGCGCTCATCACAAAATTTTCAACTCATGTTCAAATCGCACTCATAAACACACTCACGCACGCACACGCACACACACACACGCACACACTAATAAACACACGCACACACACGCACACACACTCATAAACACACGCATGTGCGCGCGCCCACCACACACACACACACACACGCGCGCGCGCGCGCGCAACAAACACACACCCCACACGGACACAAACAGTACCTTTCTGAATGCGAGACATTGCAGATAGTTATTTTATGGGAGCTTCTACGCAAATAAATAAATAAATGAATATAAATGATATCAATTACTTTTTGATAGCATTCTAGGCAATGATAAGTGCTTTCAGCGTGGGGTTTTCGTACTTCGAAAACGCCTGCTATATTTCAGTACATTCCTCAGTCTATAGCAACTTTATGCTCGTTTAGCGTGAAAACCAAGAGGGTTGGTCATTAAGTTCACCCGACGATGGGTTGGAAGGGTCGACGAGAGGCGCGACCTAACCTCCTTCTCGGATTTAATTTCCGTGACTTCCGACGTTCAATCAGCTGGGGACGCTGTTCTCCAATCGCCAGGTTCAATACTAACCACTAAGCCGTAACGAATCTCCCGATTGGATGACTGCGTTTGTGCGTTGAAACGACCGGGCGAGGTGGCGAGTTCGAGTTTCTATGGCGGAGGATTTTCGGCAATAGCTTGTCAGCTAAGGTCGAATCAGGTCGCTGTACGGAGGAGAATTCTAGCTGCCAGCTGCTGTGATCGGAGGTTTTCGGTGATTTCTCCCGATCAACAACAGGCGAATGACCGGAGCAGTACC
>JAHLJT010004071.1:0-28232 GCA_031308135.1 Acheta domesticus
CTCTCGTTCTCCGTCTCTCTCTCTCTTTCTCCGTCTCTCTCTCTTTCTCCGTCTCTCTCTCTTTCTCCGTCTCTATCTCTCTTTCTCCGTCTCTATCTCTCTTTCTCCGTCTCTATCTCTCTTTCTCCGTCTCTATCTCTCTTTCTCCGTCTCTATCTCTCTTTCTCCGTCTCTCTCTTTCTCCGTCTCTCTCTTTCTCCGTCTCTCTCTTTCTCCTCTCCCTCTCTCTTTCTCCGTCTCTCTCTCGTTCTCCGTCTCTCTCTCTCGTTCTCCGTCTCTCTCTCTCGTTCTCCGTCTCTCTCTCGTTCTCCGTCTCTCTCTCTCGTTCTCCGTCTCTCTCTCTCGTTCTCCGTCTCTCTCTCTCGTTCTCCGTCTCTCTCTCACGTTCTCCGTCTCTCTCTCGTTCTTCCGTCTCTCTCTCGTTCTTCGTCTCTCTCTCTCGTTCTCCGTCTCTCTCTCTCGTTCTCCGTCTCTCTCTCTCGTTCTCCGTCTCTCTCTTTCTCCGTCTCTCTCTCTCTCTCTTTCTCCGTCTCTGTCTCTCGTTCTCCGTCTCTCTCTCTCTCTCGTTCTCCGTCTCTCTCTCTCGTTCTCCGTCTCTCTCTCGTTCTCCGTCTCTCTCTCTCTCTCGTTCTCCGTCTCTCTCTCGTTCTCCGTCTCTCTCTCTCGTTCTCCGTCTCTCTCTCGTTCTCCGTCTCTCTCTCTCGTTCTCCGTCTCCCTCTCTCTCGTTCTCCGTCTCCCTCTCTCTCGTTCTCCGTCTCCCTCTCTCTCGTTCTCCGTCTCCCTCTCTCTCGTTCTCCGTCTCCCTCTCTCTCGTTCTCCGTCTCCCTCTCTCTCGTTCTCCGTCTCCCTCTCTCTCGTTCTCCGTCTCTCTCTCTCGTTCTCCGTCTCTCTCTCTCGTTCTCCGTCTCTCTCTCTCGTTCTCCGTCTCTCTCTCACGTTCTCCGTCTCTCTCTCGTTCTTCGTCTCTCTCTCGTTCTTCGTCTCTCTCTCTCGTTCTCCGTCTCTCTCTCTCGTTCTCCGTCTCTCTCTCTCGTTCTCCGTCTCTCTCTTTCTCCGTCTCTCTCTCTCTCTCTTTCTCCGTCTCTGTCTCTCGTTCTCCGTCTCTCTCTCTCTCTCTTTCTCCGTCTCTATCTCTCTTTCTCCGTCTCTATCTCTCTTTCTCCGTCTCTATCTCTCTTTCTCCGTCTCTCTCTTTCTCCGTCTCTCTCTTTCTCCGTCTCTCTCTTTCTCCCTCTCCCTCTCTCTTTCTCCGTCTCTCTCTCGTTCTCCGTCTCTCTCTCTCGTTCTCCGTCTCTCTCTCTCGTTCTCCGTCTCTCTCTCGTTCTCCGTCTCTCTCTCTCGTTCTCCGTCTCTCTCTCTCGTTCTCCGTCTCTCTCTCTCGTTCTCCGTCTCTCTCTCTCGTTCTCCGTCTCTCTCTCACGTTCTCCGTCTCTCTCTCGTTCTTCGTCTCTCTCTCGTTCTTCGTCTCTCTCTCGTTCTCCGTCTCTCTCTCTCGTTCTCCGTCTCTCTCTCTCGTTCTCCGTCTCTCTCTTTCTCCGTCTCTCTCTCTCTTTTCTCCGTCTCTGTCTCTCGTTCTCCGTCTCTCTCTCTCTCTCGTTCTTCGTCTCTCTCTCTTTCTCCGTCTCTTTCTCTCTTTCTCTGCACATCGCTGAGCAGGTGCGTAATATGGAGAAACACCGTGTAACGTCTGAAATACCGGCCGTGTGAAATACCCACCGTGTGTAGCTGTTTGCCTAAAACGTTTGGTGCGAAACATTAAAAAAAATTGGGGTGGACCATCCTTATCACTAAGGGGTATTAAAAATAGATTACAACCTAGTTTCAGACCTACTGAATTAACATATAAAATTTCATCAAAATCTGTCAAGCCGTTTCGGAGGAGTGTAGTAACTAAAAACTGTGACACGAGAATTTATATATATATATATATATATATATATATATATATATATAGATAGATAGATAGATAGATAGATAGATAGATATAGATATATAGATATAGATATGTAGATTAGCGCAAGGTCGACTCTGATTTTGCCGGTCGTGTTCTGGCTGCTGTTTGATGCAGATTTATTAGATCCATTGTGTATACTCTGATTTAAACACAGTGTCACTTCAAAGTCACGAGTTGAAAGCAGGGAGGGACATTATCCAATCGTGAGCTCCAGTACCAAAAATTGATGTTGTAACGAAGCTCCGGCCAGTCCCTTTCTCCCTCCAGCTTGTGACCTTGTGGTCAATGTGTTTAAATAGGATTATACTTGTATTGCGTTGCCCCAAAGAAGTAAAAACTGGTGGTGCTATAGAATAGCACAGACTTTCCCGTATTAGTTTTCTATTTCCTTGGGTCTTCGCTAGCTATTCGGAATTGCCACAAACTCTTTCTTGCCAGCTGTCATCTATCACCGCCAAAAGTACTTTTTTTGTCGATTTCTTAATTTTTCGGTTTCCTATTTGTAGAACGGAAACAATAATTTTAGAATATTAAAGAACACAAAAACCTAGTCATAAATGGCAATTTTCTTTTAAAAGTTATGTGCCGTTTTAAAGAAAATTGCATTTTAGCACTACTAAAAACGCGAAATTTAAAGTTCATTACACAGAAATTTTTTGAGTTTTCAAAATACTTTATTTGAAGTTATTTAGTTGAAATATTATTGACGTGAGAAACATGTGAAAAAATTTATATTTTTGTAATTTTTGAAAAAAACAACCTAAAGAGCTATATGGCTTTTATGTCATCTGATAGAGTACATTTACTATAATCCCTACCAAAAGTTTAAAGAAAAAATTTGGAGCCATTTTTGAGAAAATCTAGTTTTGGTAATTTTTTAAAATTGCACATATTGCTATGTCCGTATAGTCAGCACACCCACTTATCCAAAAATTAAAAAAGATTATACCATAATTTTGTTCCAATTTATACCCACAAAAAATTTCCTACCAATGTAGAACATCAAAATTTGCAACATGTTACGTGGGTGCGCTAACTTAAGGTTAAGTTGGCATACCCACACTAGAAAAATGCATTAAACCGAAAAAAATCTACCACAATTTTGTACTAATTTTGTACTAATTTATACCCACCTTAAAAATATTGAACCGATGCTCAACATCAAAATATGCAACGTATAAGAGTGGGTGCGCCAGGTTAACGTTAAGTTGGCATACCCACACAAGAAAAACGCATTAAATCAAAAAAACAAATATACCACGATTTTGTACTAATTTTGTACCTTACTCACCTTAAACAAGTTTGAACCGATCCACAACATCAAAATATACAACGTTTTAGAGTGGGTGCGCCAGGTTAACGTTAAGTTGTCATACCCACGCAAGAAAAACGCATTAAACAAAACAACAAATATACCATAATTTTGTACGAGAGCAATTAAATTTCTTTCTCTACGACTGCTCCAGAATGTATACATTTCTGCACCTTATCGGATGAAGTAATGATGCCGATTCCACAAGCCGTGCGAGAATATTATTCTCACACGGCTGTCGACCAATCACATTCGTCTTAGTTCATTACACCACGACGGAGGGTTCTCGCAGTCGCCTACAGAGGCGCTGCGACCAGCTGCGTGCACTGCCGCGGCTGGTCGCAACTGTCGTTAGACAGGTGAGCCCCGAAACAGTAATGCGAGTTGGTGTTAAGGTTAGGCGCCCATTGGATATTTTTAAAATATCAATTTTAAAGTCGTAGAGAAAGTATAGTCTTCTACTCGCGTAGAATGGCTATTATTCACTCGTTGAAATTCCGACACTCGCTCCTACGTCGCTCGTGTCGTATACATCAACTCGTGAATAATAGCTATCATTCTACGCTCGTTGAAGAATATACTATTATCCACGTGTTACATTTTGAGAAAGTCAAGCATACACCTTTACCATTCGAGGCATACATTTGATAATGTATTGGTTCTGAAATAGACCTACATTTTAGTGGGCCTTCTATTCTATACGTATGTTGTCCTCAGTAACTTAGAGGGGAAAATGCTTTCAAATCAAAGACATTGGACATATTCCAGATGAAATATTTGAAGAAGCTGAAAATTTGTATATAGATTAGATTGGTAAGATTGTTTATATCTCCAAAACATACCTAAAAACATACCCATTTATTGACGATACCATGGTTCCCTTCCTTTGTTATAAATTATTTATGTAATAAATTATTTTGTCTTGGAATTGTTAATGTTTGTGATTTAAAATGAATATAAGGTAAGCTCAATATGTTTATATTGAGTAATCATTATTTTGAAGAGAAAAATATCAAAATTGTTTTAAAAAAATTCTTTTCAGTTAATCAACTTTTATTAATTTGTATTCTAGCCTGATGATGAGGTAAAGAAATCTTGAAACTGTTGCTGGAGGTATTTCCATTAAAGTTTATATTTATTAAAAAATAAGTCTTTTTTAATCAAAATTGGACCAAATTAAATACAATTACATAGATTTAAATATATACAGACTTAATATGATAAATATTATGACAAAAGGAAATCACCCATTTTTATAGGACTTTTTGGCATTTTTCATCGACTTCGAATAATAAGTCATTTTTTTACCTTTTCCCTTAATTTTAATGTATTTTTCGCATGATTTAATCAATTTTAATATCATTTTTATGGAACTTGCTTCAAATAATATTAACGAGATGCTCCACAGAATTCTTGAGTACTCCATTTCTTCGCTCATTTATTGTAATGTCAACTGTTGTATGTGACGCAATTCAGCCGATTAACGTCGGTTCAGCCGATTAACCGGGAAAACTAAAGACAAATTTTCTGGTAAAGAACAGTCGAAAGCGAAACATTGAAAGTTGGGTTCACTTGGGAAGTAGTCTCGATTACATCAGCAATGTATCGAATAGCATGAGTTGTTCATCCGAAATGTTTTTGATAACATTTTTTGCGTCATTTTCTTTGCTTTTACGGTATTTTAAAAACTTTTAGAAGCATTTTATTGATCATTTTTGGCGATATTTTAGGTCATGAAAATCAACCCCCCAATCATAACCTGGCGCACCCACTCTTAAACGTTGTATACTTTGATGTTGGGCATCGGTTCAAAATTGTTTAAGGAGGGTATAAATTAGTTCAAAATTAGTACAAAATTGTGGTATATTTGTTTTTTTGGTTTCACGTATATTTCTTGTGTGGGTTTGCCAACTTAACGTTACGTTAGCGCACCCACGTGACTTGTTGTAAATTTTGATGTTCTGCACTAGTAGAAAATTGTTTAAGGTGGGTATAAATTAGTTCAAAATTGGAACAAAATTATGGTATAATCTTTTTTAATTATTGGATAAGTGGGTGTGCTAACTATACGGACATCATATTGCTTGCAATATTACACGAAAACTACTAAAATTTTGAAAAACATTTACATGACCTTTATGAAAGAACACAATATGCAGAACAAATTTTATTTGAAGAAAAATCTCTATCTTCAATTTTGTAGTTGGAGAAAGACGCAGAAAAATTCGAAAATTCAGGGTTATCTATGAAAATCGGACCTATGCCAGGTTAATAAGTGTATTTTACTCTATTCATACAAGAAATTTAAAGAAAAAGTTTGCAGTCTTTTTTGAGAAAATTTTGAAAATCCCCAGGAGGCTTCATATAAAGTACCTCCACATTTCGACGAATCTTTTTCAAAATCTCAAAGCTTCGACTAGAATCAGATCGACCGGGGAATATCTATTTTGGAAGAAATCGTACGTATGGTTTAGGCGCTAGCAATGTTCACGGACGGACGGACGGACGACGGACGGAGGGACGGACGGAGGGACGGACGGAGGGACGGACGGAGGGACGGACGGAGGGACGGACGGAGGGACGGACGGAGGGACGGACGGAGGGACGGACGGAGGGACGGACGGAGGGACGGACGGAGGGACGGACGGAGGGACGGACGGAGGGACGGACGGAGGGACGGACGGAGGGACGGACGGAGGGACGGACGGAGGGACGGACGGAGGGACGGACGGAGGGACGGACGGAGGGACGGACGGAGGGACGGACGGAGGGACGGACGGAGGGACGGACGGAGGGACGGACGGACCATTTTCTTTCAATTGGGTTTTCGGTATCAGGACCTAGAAAACAGGGTTTCTGGCTACACCACGTGTTAGGGGATTTTTTTCTTAATAGAGCAACTGGTTTTATCCACTTTTCACTTTCCTTATACGTGTGTGTACACGGAGTGATATACGTAGTGTAGGGTAAGTTATGTAATGCTGCGCGAAAAAATGGCCAATTATCGGCAATTGCTGTATTCTTTTGTTTTTTCAAAAATTGCAAAAATGTAATTTTTTGACTGTCTCTCACGTAGTTAATATTTACACTAGCGGCGAATTGTTCACATTATTATATTTATGAGTAAAAGTTATGGAAAACACAACAGTTTTCTTTGAAAACTAGCTCAAATTTCCGCATTTTCAGAAACACTCAAACGCCATTTTCTCAGAAATGTCTAAAAAACTTTCTTTAAACTTTTGGATCGGATTGTGCTAATTGCTGTCTTTAATATGACGTAAAGTTTATTTGAGGTATTTTTTTGTTTTTCAAAAATTGCAAAAATGTAATTTTTTGATTTGTCTCGCACGTCGTTAATATTTACATTAGCGGCGAATTGTTTACTTTATTATATTTAGGAGTACATATGCTTTAAATAATGTCAAGTAAAGTTTCTCGAAACACAGCCGTTTTCTTTGAAAAATAGCTGAAAATTCCGAATTTTCAGAAACGCTCAAACGCCATTTTCTCGTATATGGCTGCAAATGTTTTCTTCAAATTTTTATAACGGATAGTGCTAATTTCACTCTTTAATATGACGTAAAGTTTATGTTGAGTTATTTTTTTGTTTTTCCAAAAATTATATAAATGTAATTTTTTTAATGAAACTCTCACATCTTTAATATGCACATTACCAGCAATTAGTAAACATTATTATATTTGTGAGTGTAAGTGCTTTAAATTACTGCAATTATAGTATTTTGAAAACTCAAAACTGTTATGTGAAAATGAGCTTCCAATTTCGTATTTTTAGTAGCGCTAAAACGCAATATTCTTTAAAACGGCACATAATTTTTAAAAGAAAATTGTCATTTGCGGCTAGGTTTTTGTGTTCTTCAATATTCTAAAATTAATATTTCCGTTCTACCGATAGGAAACCGAAAAATTAAGAAAATGATAAAAAAAATGTGGTGGCTGTAATAGATGGTAGCTAGCAAGAAAGAGTATGTGGCAATTTTGAATAGCTAGCGATGACCCAAGGAAATGGAAAACAAATACGGGAAAGTCTATGCCATTCTGTAGCACCACTAGTTATTTTAATAATAGATGAATCTCATCTGATTTCTTTTATTGGAAGCGTAACTATTCCAATATAAACTCTTTACATTGGCAAATCTGAATATTTGACTTTGATCTTGACAAAGAATGTATGAAATACGTCTTGCTTTTTATGAAGGACTTTCTATAAGGTAATTTATCTTGCAAGGAATCGGATTTTTATTTCACAAGGTTCAACAATTTCATTATGCAGGTTGTTTAGTGAAGAAATTGAAATAAGAAAAAAGACATGCAAACCTTCCACCCTAAAAGAAATCAGTTACAGAATAGTTAGTTTGGTTACATACAGTTTTCAATTTCTTTTGGAAGTGACTAATAATAGTAACTTCTAACTAAATTGTTAATTCTAGAACTATTTTATAGCATTTTGAACGAATGGAAACTGTGTAGTGAGATATCAACAGAAAGTTACGAAATAAAAATGGGTGTTTGAATAATAAAAATAAACACAAAAAATGAAAGTCCTGCAAGATACAATAACATTACCGACTGCAAATACTATAAAGACAATACAGAACACTTCGCGATATATCGAGAAACATCCATCTGGGGGCAGAACCTGGTAATAACTCATACACCCTAACCTCAGTGCTCTGTTGGTGTTTGTTGTCTGCTTGATTTCTTTTCATTTGATTGTCTTTCTGGTCGATTTCTGGAAAACATATTTTACAATACTGTTCTTTACATCATTCTACGTATGGCAGGAAACAATTATGTAGTTTTTGGCTTTATTATAAAATACAGCAGAACTCGCGTTCGTTCTTCACATTTCCTCATGATAAAAATAGGTAAAATTGAAAGAATCTTGAACATGAATGAAGCTAGTTTAATACAATTTGCCTTTTCTTTGTAATAAAATGCATTAAAAACTATAACATAACTTAATTGGGAGACTACTTGCACATTGCCATTCCCAATGCCATGTGTAACGAATATTGCAGAAATGGATAACACTGAAGATATTCCTACAAGTTTCGTACAGGAAAATGCTGAGTCCTATGTATGTGGCTGGTTGTGTGCCATATGATGGTTGTAGAAATACTTAACAGAATTTGGATGAAAAGTATAAATTAAGAAACTCGCATATTCTCATTAAACAGTATGTGAATGTCACGCTTTTCTACCTAAATGAATTCCCTATTAGTTTTCTAAGACTGAATATGTTTTCAATAAACACTTTTTAAATTGTTTACGTCAAAGTAAACGTGACGTAAAAAAACAATGCAAATCATTAATATTCACTTGCAGAATATTTTATGTAAGGGGTGTAATAATCTGTATGAAAGCAGAGGTATCAATGTATTGATACAGTGCTTTTTAAAGGAAGCAAATGAAAAAAAAGCCAAATGTATCAGTGGAAGTATTTAGGCAAGAAAAATCTTGCATTTGTAACAACTTTATTCGTGAAAATAATTTTTATTATATGTTCATTAAATGTTCAATGTTCGCATGTCCATTATAACACATTGTACATTATAATTTTCCGTAATTTGAGCCCTTCAATATAATTAAATCACAGCGAGAGTAGGTAAAAATAAGTCTTATTTCGTTAGGTAGATTTTTTTTTTAAATTTATTTCTACCTGTTCGACATATTTGTCTTTCAGGGGTTTGGACATTACAAACAAATAACTGGCGATTTGATACTCACTGGAACCTGTAGTAGGAATTATTAACAATTAAAGTTTTGAAAAGGTTATGCTATGAAAAAAAAAAGTTTGTAAAAAGGATTTTGAATAGAAGGATAATATGTTGTAAATGTAGTAATTATGGTGGATGAAATATATCTTTAGGAAATTTTGATAGTATACGTCGAGGAAAATGATATGTTTGACCTAAATTGAAAGTGAGGGTCTGTTGTAAGTCATCTAAGGAGTTGAAAAATTTAAGGCTCTGTGAACGAATTAGGGAGTTGATAGTGTCAATTTTCAGTTCATTATGGAGTTGAGAGTTGGGAATATACCAGGGTGCGTGAAATATTTTCCTGATGAATTTATTTTGGAGAATTTGTAATTTATTTATATGGGTTTTGGCAGCATTGGACCAGATGGGGCAAGCATAAGTAAGGGTAGGACGAATAATTGTGGTATATATTAATTTTGCTGAGTGAATGTTTATAGGTGATTTATAATTAATAAGGGAGTGTAATTTATAAATTTTAGTGTTAGTTTTATGTATAATGTTTTTAATATGGGCATTCCATTTAAGTTTAGTGTCTAAGAGGAGTCCAAGATATTTAATAGGTGTGTTGGGTGATATCCAGGGTATAGCTTGATCAAGAATTAATATTTCTGCAGGGATGATTGGTTTACAGAGTGTGAAGATTTTAGCTTGACATTTATTCATGTTAATTTTAATCTGCCATTTAGAAGTCCAATTTGTATAAAGCAGAAGGTCGGATTGTAGTCTATTTTTGGCAGTTGTTAAATTTTTATGACTAATGAAGAATGCAGTATCATCAGCAAAAAGGGCTAATTCTGAGTACGTAAAGTTGGGAATGTCAGAGAGATAGATGTTAAAAAGAAGAGGAGATAGACAGGACCCTTGGGGCACGCCCGCGCCAATTGAAAATAGTTGAGAAAAAGAGGAATCAATTTTGACACGAAAAGTGCAATTAGAAAGAAAATTTTGAATTATTTTGAACAAATAAGTAGGAATTCCAATTTGGAATAATTTATAAATAAGACCATGATGCCAAATTTTGTCGAATGCTTTTTCGATATCCAGTAATAATACAATAGTATGCTGTTTTAGGTGAAAGGAGTTTTCAATATGTTCTGTTAGTCTTAAAAGTTGATGAGTAGTTGCATGCTGATGAGTGAAGCCAAATTGAGTGGGAGGAATAATTTTGTTAATTGTAGTGAAGTGTAATAATTTGTGATGTATAAGGGTTTCAAATATCTTGGAAAGAGAGGAAAGTAAACTAATAGGTCGGTAGTTCGATGGGTTTCTAGGATATTTTTGTGGTTTACAAAAGGGAAGTACGATTGCTGTTTTCCAGGTAGTTGGAAAGTAATTAAATCTCAATGCGGAATTTAGAATAGAAGTAAAAGCAGCAATTGATCTTTTACCTAGTGACTTGAGTGTTTGATTATTGATAGTATCCAATCCTGGAGATTTGCGAGTTTTTAGTGTTTTAATAATTGAATGAATTTCAGAAGGGGAAATATAATCAATATTTTGGGGAACATTAAAATTTGGAAGAGAGAGAAAATTGCTAACAAGATTGTAAAAGTGAATATTAGTAGTTGAATTAGGAGTAAACGTATTTGGAAATGAAGACCTAGTAATTGACTTTTGTCATAGTCATTTATTGCTGTAGTAGAATGTTGCTTAAGGATTGGAATAGATGTTTTTTCTTTACAGATTCTTTTAAGAGTTGACCAGAGCTTTTTTGATTGGGGATGAATTTGTTTAATAAAGTTTTTGTATTCATTGAATTTATGTTGTTCCAGTTTCGATTTTATAATCCTAGATATTTTGTTTAGTTTAGTTTTAATATCTCTACGCCTGGTGTGTTGCCAGAATCGTCTTAGGGAGTGCTTAGTTTTAATAAGGTTAATAATAGGTAAAGGTAGAGGTTTATAATTTACGAAATTAGTTTTTGGTATATATTTAGAACTTATGTGTAAATTATGATTTATTGCATCCGTGAAATAAGTGATGTACGAGTCTATGTCATGAGTTGATAATATATTTGTGGGGAATTGAATGCTGTTTTCAATATTTAATGTAAATTTATTCCAATTACTTTTTGGAATATAGGAGAAGAGTTAGAATAGGTGATATGAGAGTTGAAATAAATGTTTATAATAACTGGATAATGATCTGAATCAAGCTCAGGTAATACGTTTTGAGTAATTGGAAGGTTTATGTTTTGTGTGATTAGTATATCTAAAATATCTGGGATGATATTTTCATTATATGAATAATACGTGGGTTCATTAGGGGCATGAATTTGAAGATTATGATTAGCAATAAATTTGTGTAATTTTATACCATTTGGATTATTATTAAGACTTCCCCAGATTGGATTTTTACAATTTAGATCTCCGAGCAGTATGATTTTATCTGTTGTATTGTTAAATATGCTTTTAAAATATGTCAGCGGGAAATTATACTTCGGAGGCTTATACGCAACTGTAAGGTGATAATGGATTTGATTGATATTGATTATTATTGTAATGAATTCGAGGGAGGGAGTGATAGGTGTATTTATAAGAAAAGATTTGAGTTTGGAAGAAATAATAATAGCTACGCCACCCGATGCTATATTGTCAATTCTGTCATATCTGTATATTTTATATCCATGTAAATAAAATTTTTCATTGGGGATGAGATGCGTTTCGGTGATACATGCTATTTGGATGTTGTGGGAATAAAGAAATGTTCAAATAATTGATGCTGCCTTTTAATTCCATTGGCATTCCAATTGAGCAGTGTTATGCTGTTAGTTTTCTTAGACATTTTGTTTGTTCAGAAGTGATTCTATGATTTGTTGAATTTGTGGTATTAGTGAAGATATAACTTGCGTAACTATTGTGGTAATTAATTGTGAGATATTTAATGAAGAAGTGTTAATGTTATTAATATTTTGAGAATTGCGAGCTGTGTTGGAATATGTATTTGACCAGGCATTAGGTGGTTTCTGAAGTGGGGGAAAGTCTGTGTTGTGGAATGTGAAGGTTTTAGGCTGTGTATTTGTATTTTCCAAATTATGTACGGTATCTTGTGCAGTATTATTGAATTTAGAAGTTTTGTTGTTAAGTGCTTGTTTAAAAAAAAGGGCATCCTCTATAATTAGCAGTGTGATTCTGGTTACAGTTAACACAAATCGGAAGTGAATTTTGAGGTTTGTTGCAAAGAGAATAGTGGTGATTCTGATTACATTTGACACATCTGGGAGTTAAACGACAGTTTGCCTGTGAGTGATCAAATCGTTGACAGTTTTTACATTGTATGGGTGAAGAACGTTGAGTTCTTGGTTGAATATTCACTAAGCAATGAAATAAGGTTTTCAGGTGTAGAATTTCTTTACCTTCTTTGGAGTTTTGTAGGTCTAAAGCACACGTTTGAAGAGGTTTTCTGGATTTGTCGTAAAGTCTCCTAACACTGATTATGGGATATTGTAACCTAAATAGTTCATTATAAATGTCTATTTCTGAAATTGAAGCAGGAATGTTTTTAAGCATCACAGGGAAACACTTTTTTGATGGATCTTGATATGTATAAAATTGAATGTTGTTTGATTCACTAAATTTGCGAAAGTTCCTAAAGTCGTCAATAGATGTGAACTGTATTTTTATTTCATTTTTGCGAGACTTAGTGGTGTATTCATGTTGCACAATTTTTGATATATCTTGTATTAATAGCTGGTAATTTTTTCCAATCACTGTAAACGGTGGAATTTTCACTTCAGAGTTAGAGAGTTCGTTATCAGGATCGGCAGTTTCATTCAAGATGTCGTATCTGGAGTATGTTGGAATTGAATAGGTTGGTTTACATTGTTTTTGACGTTTGGCTGAATTTGCTTCTTGAAGAGGAGGTTGATTATTTGTATTACCTGAAGTGTGTGTAAAGATTGTGGAAGATTGGTTATTAGGTGGCATTTCTTCTAATCCGGGAGCAGCTTGAAGAACATTGATGGTAGTAGAAGATGTTGATTGCAGAGAGGAATTTTGAGGTTGATGTATCACATCTTGAGGCAATGACTTTTGACGTTTGGCTGGATTTGTTTCTTGTAGAGGAGGCTGGCTTCTATTTGCATTATACGAAATGTCTGTGTAAATGAAGGGAGGCTGGTTGTCCGTTTGCATTTCTATCAATCCGAGAGTAGCTTGAGGTACATTGACAGCATTCGATGTTGATTGAAGAGAAGCATTTTGTGACTGATATATTATATCTTGTGATAACAAATTTGGAGATGTAATATTTTCAGGTAAGTTTGAATTATTATTCTGCATTATTTGCAGGTCTTGATGGAACATATAATTTCAATGCCCAATACAGTCTCCCCGGAGGGGAAACTGTGAAACACGTACAGAGTGTGTTACAGCTGGATTTATTTATGTCTGCAATTGATTTGAACAAATTTATGATAAATGTCAGTTTTTCTTACCAGTGGCAGGCTGGTTCGCTAATATTTTGTAAATATATTGATTCTCCGAGCGAAAACAGTCCGATTACTTGGCACGGCCCTCTGGGAATCCCGTAAGGTAGATTAAAAAATATTTATTTCTTCCGTAAGAATCACATTGACATTTCTATTTGGCGCTACATTACCAGGTTCTGACACTAGGATCGCTAGTGGGAACTTGTTTCCATCGGTTGCGTGGAAGAACGGGGAACTGTCCTGTATTGTCTCTATAGTATTTGCCGACTGTAATTTTCATTGGAATGTGTTTGCATTTGTGAAATTACTTATCTTCATTACAAATACAAAACTAATTTGAGAAAAAAAACTGTCACCACATTACAGCTAAGAAGAATGCAATTTAGGAAGGTGTGATTAGTACTTCAGCAGAGAAATAGTCATCATTTCATCACTTTGTGGACTGAGCTGAACATCATCTTGAGAAAAAGATGCTAATTAATTGAATACATATTTCCTTAAACAAGAGGTTTGAAATAATGGTAATTAAAAACACACATACATTTGAAAACTTCGGTATCCGTCAAAATAAGACAAGAGCTACAGAAGTACAAAATAGAGATTAAATTTAGGTTGAAAATAAAATTATTTTGGATCAACATTTCGATATTTCGTTCTGGATATGAAATAATTTTTCTTTCTCAACTAGAACATTTGATACATCTCTTCTCTTTTGAAGTAGCTGATTAAGACAAAATTAAAGTAAAAAATATTGTAGTGATTCAAAGTAAAATGGGATTATAAACTATAACACAAAAGAGCACTATTTGCCAAAATGTGTTTTACTGTCCTTAAAAGTCCAAAAGAAAATTAATTTAGTAAACGATAATTTTCATTTCAAATCCTTTGCAATGCAATGTGCAAGAATGGTACTTCAAAATAAATCAATTAATTTTGACATCATGAAATGAAACATGATAACTAAATAATTTATTATATCAAACTAATATAATAGTTTTTAATGAATACTTGATGAGTGAAAACTTACATTTACTAATGGATATGTGTTGATTCAAAATAAACTTATAATTACATATTTTTCCATGAAAATTCGTTTTTACGTAATTGAATTCTTTTTCTGAAACCAAAAAGCTTCTAGAGTTCATGGTAAGGTTTTGAACAGTTTTAAAACATTAAGAAAATGTCTAATCCTCCTTTTTTCATACACAATATTGACTTGAGGCTGTTAAACATGTGGATATTTGCAAGAATTCCTAGCCAAGATATTAATTTTTAATCCCGAGATTTCCTTGAAACGTGTCCAAAAACGAAACCAAATATAATCGTGCAATAAACATTTAATGATTTTTATCTTAGCAATATGAATTTCACTGACAATGTAATATTTTGTGAAAATAATATCGATTGTCTGTAGTGCAGTATAGATTACACAAGTTTGTGCTAAACATCCTTTGAAGAAAATGAGATACCGTATTTATTACCTTTCACTTACTACGTGTCAAATTTTTGAAAATGAGGAAGAGAAGTTTCTATTTTTTTATTTCTAAATTCCCTGGCATCACGTTTTCAGTGGAGGCGTTCGGTCATCGATAGGTGTGGCGATGACCAACGAGAATAATGAAAAGAAATTTTAAGTATTTGGAATTATAAATATCCAATTTATTCAAAATGCGAGAGCCAATATACATATACTTAATCAGTATTACTGAAGAAACAAACGTGAAGTAGCCATAAAATGATAAAATCGCATAGGAATTGCTAATATTAGCACATCGAATTAAGAGCTCACCGCAGTTTTTCGTCACTCAACCAGTTACAGCGATCCGTATTCTGTACCATGGCGATTTGCACTTTCTCATCACTGGCTTCGGGAAAACTCGGCTGTTTCCGGCCGACAAGGACCTCCACCCTAAGCCATTTACAAGTTGAATTTTGAATACAGAAAGAAATGAGCGTTTTTGGCAAGAATTGTTAAGAAAATATTTGCTCCGATAGAATCGTCACTTGTATTATTTCAGTAGTATACCTTTCCGTTGCGGCTCTCACACGCAACCAATCTTTATAAATGAGGTCTCTAAAGAAAGACAATTTCACGGAGACATGACAAATTGCACTTTGACTTTCAAGATATGGAGTATTTGTTTAAAAAACGCATCAAAATATTCATGTAAAATGCAACCCGCATCACATGCCAATCTATTTCGGCAAATAACACCTAAACAAATCGTTTTAGAGCCTTGAAAAGTAAACTTTTGAGGCTAAAGGCCTTAGAGAAACGTTTTTCACATCATGATCTACATGTCAAGACACTTTTTGGACATTCAATTAAATTTTTGGTTCGGCACTTCAATTCTATCAATGCCACCTAAATATTTCAGTCCTTCTTGCTGGTATCCATTTTTGTGACGACACGCTTAGAAGACTTAGATTCCTCAATCTTATATTTATGCTTTCTGTACACACCGTGGTTTGTGCAGTCATAAGAGGTTTATTTGCATAAGCATTACTTCAAGATTTGCTCTCCAGCAACAATTAGAAGTACTATTATAGTTGCTTGATCCCTATGAAGATAGTTTCTTATGCGTGTCATGAAACCATTCAATTAAGGTTTTGCTGTGGTCTGTAAGTACCGAATTATGTAGGAATGTGGTTGTACAGTGAAGAGTGAAGACTGTGATTGTGTTTTAGCTGTACCAGTATTTTCGTTATCATTCGATGAAATTTTCAAATCAGCGGGTTCGGACGTGTAGCTTTCTCAAAATAAAAAGATATTATGTTTGTGACTATCACCAAAAGCTAAACGCTAACTGCCAAAGAATATTGAATAATGACTTCTAATGTCTTTAAGGAAGTGTTGTGCTGTGTTCCAAATTCTCCATTATACTGAATAAATATTTATTGAAAATTTCTTTTAAACAGCAATCCCATTGTTTTTTATTTTTATTTGATATTATGTTAGGAAATTGCAAGGTACTTTTATATATTTGCAAATAAAGAAACACGTTTTGTTAACTACTTTCCCTCTTAGAATGGAAATAGATGGATAGGGATGAGTGTGGGGTCTAACATGCGAGAGTTCTCGCACGGGTAAGCTAGTAAAATATATTTTCAAGGGCAAATCAGCTATATATTTGGGCTCTTATCCCTCATCATGTCCTTCATGAAGGAATATACTTCCTGCAGCAAAATGGAGAACGATAATTTGAATAACTATAAGTCCCACTAAACTCTAGTTGTTCACACATAATGAAGTTACATTTACTTCACGAAGCAAAATAAAGGTCCATCTCAGCATTTGCTCAATGGATCAGGGAAACTGGACGAAAAACCTCATAGAGATAGACTTGTAATGTGGGTGAAATGATGCGATGTTTTTAGTGTGATGCTTCCTGATTCGCAATGGGGGAAATCGTAAAATATACCCTTCTTGAACTAAAAATGATTTGGTTCACATAAGTTCTAAGAAAAGCTTTTGACCATGTACAAAGCCAGATCCTGCCCTCCGTTATTAAATTCGACAACAGAAGTTAGCCAAAGAAAAAATTTAAAAAAAACACTTTGAAATGTCTAATAATGAAGTTAACTTGTCCCTATGTGAAAGAAATGTATCAAAACACGTTTGAAAATAATCAAAACCAGACAAGCCAAAGAGGCCTGCAAAACTGTTTGGGGTTGTGCTGGATTTTGTGATTTAAGTGCCGTTTAAAAATCAGAACAGACTGTCTCAGCTCAAAAGAAGAGGGACGACTACATTTCTGGGCCCCTCTACGTCCCCCTTTACATTGAACTATTTTGTTTCCACAAGATATTTTTGCAGTTACCAAATAAAACCTTCCGCAAGAAGATTGAGATAAGAAATATAATGATACAACCCTGTAAATAGTTCAATTTTATTCGTCAATTTATTTATTTATTTATGTCAAAAACCGTTAAAAACTGCGTGTGACGAGCTATGGGGAGAAGTGAATTTTGTGCACGTTTTCATAATTCTGTGGTCTCCATCCTAAACCATATTCTAGTCGAATTTTGAATACAGAAAAGAGAGATTTTTTTCGAGTTTGTTGACAAAATATTCGCTCCTATATTATAAATATATTTTCAAAGGTAAATTAGCTATAAATTCCTGCCCTGAACACTCATGTTCTTCATGAAAGAATATTACTTTTTGCCGCGATAATATGAAAAACGATAATTTGAATAACTATATTTTCCCACTGAAATTCAGAGGACGTGCACAAATAGTGAAGTTACATTTATGTCCAGAAGCAAAACAAGGGACCATCTCCTTGAGCAAATGCTGAGATGGACTCTAACGTAGGACCTCCCGGTCCAGAGGCACTGCAGTGTCATCTGTTGATGCCCTGAACCCCCTCGCCCGAATCTATCATATATGGGTGATAAACATAAGAACAATTATATTCGTTGTTTTAGTAGAATATGCAACCGGTCCAACATCTATGTATTAATATCGGAAGATTACGGTGCCCCACCAGAAAAATTGATCATTTTGATTTAACGAATGAATGCTCACATTAGATATTTGTCTAATTAACAACAAAACAATGTTTGTAAAAGTAAAATGAAGGCCATTTGAACCGCAGATCAATATACAATAGAATAAACGTTCTGCTCAGAAGAGTTTACTCGGAGTTTATCTTCTTCAGGACCCTACGATTGTACAGTTTCGAATGTCGAATAAAACCAATAGTAAATGATCCAATTGATAAACTGGCGTCAAGAAACTAAATACTCGCAGTTTTTAGTACGAAATTTCGTTTTAGAGCGGTTGGAAAATGTATTCAAATCACTGTCCTCAGGAACTAAACAGGAGTTGCTTGTATTTTTTTCCATTATCCGGATTCAAGTGTAGTGTCGTCCACATTTAATGGAGGTAAAGGAATTTATCCAAAACGTTAATGAACCAGAGATTTCACATACTTCCGGTTTTTTTTAAAAAAAAGCACATAATATTGAAATGTACCAACAACGTCTCGTCAAAGACTCTTACGAGATCGTTGGCATCATTCATCTAAGATGGTTATAATCGTGACCCGTTCCGAATTTATATTAAAATTTTGGGCGCCAGGAACAGGTTACTTTAATTAAAAAAAATCAATGCTTCCACAGCTGATTTCAACAAATGTATAAATGTCCGGCTAGCTGGGTCAATGGGTCCCGTTATGGATAATCGCTATCACCTAGATAGCGATTACTTGATCTGCCAACTGTACAGTATGGCGAGGAATCTGAAAGGGAATAATTATCTATTTCTAACTTGTTAACAATTTTGACTGACTAAATGAAAATCTTTTCATTTCGAAAAGAAAAAATTCAACAATTTATTTACACTATTAACAATTGTTTTTGTCCTTAGGTCATGACCTCGTTTTAAAATATATCTTTTGTACAGCAGCAATTATTTACCGTCTTGGTCGCCGACGCCCGCAGTCTCTCCTCACTTGAATGTAGGTGATCCCAAGTCTCGCTTCTCTCTTCTAATCTTGCGACGTTGCCGACGCATCCAGCCCTCGCTGACTAGAATATCTACCGGTTCTTAATTGGTATTCAGAGTTCTTAGTCTCCCCCAATTAGTGGTAAAATATTAAAGTCCAAAACCGCAATATATATAAAACTTTCAAAGTCCTAATCGAACTTCCCGTTGCACATCAACTTCCAGATTCCGGAAAACTATTGAGTCTCACTCGAAGCTTACAAGTCCTACTTCACTAATGTTGATCTCGCGAGTGATCTTTACTACTCGACGACCACTATCAGAATGTCCAGTTCTCCCTGTTCTTTCGCCCTCAACGCTTCGGTATCCGTCCTTCGTTCCTCTTTTTTAAAACAAAACGACAAAATTAGACAGTCTATTCTCCCTTAGCCAATCCATTCATCTATCAAACCAAGTAGCCACGCCCCTCGACAGTCATTCCTTTTCAGACCAATCACACATTATTTTATTTGTCTATCTAGCCAGCGCCCCCATCTCTTCAAGGCCTGTTTGTTGTTGTTGACCTTGTCAACCTTGTTGACAAGTTTGTTGACCTTGTCAACCACTGCGCCGGCGTTGCTAAGGCTGTATATCGCCATTTGCATACCCTTTTGTCCAACCCATTTACAGCCAATATTAACAAAATATTATATATTTTGGTATATCACAAACTTCCCCTCTCCAAGCTCATTTGGTTTGCTGCAACATAACTAAATGACAAGACTACATTAAGCACTTTCTTCTTGCTTCGTTACACTGTATTCACTGACTACTTTGCACTTCACAAAACACATATCTTGTTTCTTGCAGCCTTAAAACTATTTACATTTGTCTTTGTAAATATGCCAACACAGTTTATGAACCATTTCATACGAGTATATATTGCTGCCTGCTATTACTTCCATCCTAATATATACTACATGTTTATTTAAAAGTCCTTCACATTCTGACAAAAATAGACATAAGAACAAAAGAAAACTATTACACACTAATATATAAAAAAATACTATTTACAATTATTCATTCGTTGCCAAGAATCTTTAATCATGGGTATCGTCCCTTTTATAAGGTTTAATATTCCTATAATTGTATGTCCCCATCTGTTGACCACTTTCATCCTTTAAAATTACAGCATTTTTACTCAGTACTTTGTCAATCCGCTATGGTCCTTTATACAAAGGAAAAAATTTATAAAATAGTTTTTTATCTACTGACGATACTTGTGGTACTCTAATCAATACTTCGTCACCCACATTATATACACCTTTAAAATATTGCTTTTGCTTCAGCTTCCTTCTTGCAGCTGCTTCCCTCAAATTATAAATTATACTCGTATTTCTATTATTATCTGGAATCCCACAGATTTCTGAAGGTATTTTTATTCCTCTAAAACGGATCTTTTTCTCCTTTCCTCCCCATATGAATTTCTATTGGTGTGCTTCGCGTACTCCCATGAGGAAACATTATTCAAAACGTAGTTTAACAAAGGGACGGCCTCCATCCACCGTTGTGACATTCCGAAATATAGACTCTAAATAATCGTGAAATGTCTTTCATAATTCTCTCACTTGAGGGTTCCGTACCGTAGTATAACATATTCGGACACCAATTTTTCCCATCTCTTGTTCCCATTTTCCACTGGTAAATTGTGTTCCCAAATCACTAATAATTTTTTAGGTACGCCGAATTCTTCAAAAAATTTGTGACATTGCGTAATGCAACTCTGTGCATTCACCTTTCTAATGGGATATAATTTCGCTATTTTAGAAAAGACGTCCATTATTACAAACAAATATTGATTTCGAAATTTAGATTTCGGCATCGGCCCATAGAGATCCACAGCGTATATTTCCCTAGGTGATATAGGTATTAATTGCTTCTCTACTTCCTTCATACTTTTTATTTGGCTGTTTTGTTTTCTGACAAATGTCACACTCACTAATTTGCTTGCGAATCTGTCGCCCCATGCCCTTCCAATAACATTTTGATCGAGAATAATTTCAATTTTATTACATCCGAAATGGCCGAAATGTTGATGAGTAGATTGAATAAGTTCTCGTCTATGCGCTTCTGGTATCCCAATTTGGTACTTGTGTTCCTCGATTCTTAATTCGATGTAACAATACCCCCTCGTACATCTTCGACATTGAAATTTTCGGATCATCCTGTCGTCGGTCGTTGTCCTCCGCTAAAAAAATGCTCATTATTCGCCTTCCCATAGGATCCTCCCTTTGAATTTTCGATAATTCCTCCTTTGTCCATTTTGGTTGTATCTTTACTAACTGTATAGCATTTATTTCTGATCCTGTATTATATTCCTTTTCCTTAATTTTTATTCTTGATAAATAATCGGGTAAAACATTATCGCGACCTTCACAATATTGGATATCAAAATTGAATTGTTGAAGCCATAATGACTATCTCAACAATCTGTCATTATTTAAATGGCTCCTCATTAGAAAAATTAGAGCTTTATGGTCGGTAATGACGGTGAACGGTTGTCCAATTAATATTGCTCTTAACTTCTGTGTAGCCCAAACAATCCCTAATGCTTCTCTTTCACTAGTAGTAAAATGTCGTTCACTAAGGGTCAACACACGGCTTTCTAGGGCGATTATTCTCTGCTTATTGTCTTTATCAAGTGAAAGAGTACGGCTCCCATCGCAAATCCGCTACTATCTACTTGCAAATACATTCTTTTGTCAAAATCTAGGTAACTAATCATAAATGTTTTGTCAAAAAGTTCTTTCAATTTCTCAAACGCTTCTTGGCATCTGGCGTCCCATACCCATTTCTTCCCCTTCCTTAACAATTCTATTATTGGGTGTATAATTTCTGAATAACCTTTACAAAATCGCGAATAATAATTACACACCCCAATTAATCTTCTAACTTCCCTTACATTCCGTGGTCGTGGAAAATTCTTAATTAATTCTCTCTTCCGATCTTGTATTGACATCCCTTGATCAGATATGACGTGCCCCATAAATTCTATATCTTCCTTCCAAACTGACATTTTCCAATATTCAATTTCAAATTATATGCCCGAAAAATCTTAAATAATTTCTCTAATTTTTTTAAATGCTCGTGCATATTGCTAGAAAATAACACAATGTCATCGACGTACATAAGAATCGTTTCTTTCAGTTCAGCCGGAATTACATCATCTAAATAACTAATTAGAGCTGCGCCACTATTCTTTAATCCGAAAGCCATTCTTTGAAAACTATAAGTATTGCCTTCAAATACAAAGCTAACAAATTTTGGATTCTGGGTGTAATCCAATTTGCCAATATGACGCAGTAAAATCTAGTCCTGTGAATATCCGAGCTCCTTTTATTTTCCACATCATTTCATCCAATTTTGGCGGTTTTTCATGACGAGCGATGGTCTTGCTATTGAGTTTTCTAGCATCGATACAGAATCTGATTTTATTATCTTTCTTGCGAACTATCACTATCGGGCTCACATACGGTGTCATAGATTTTTTTATGATACCATCCTCAAGCATCGTGTTTATTTGTTTACGTACTTCGGCTTTAAATACATGTGGGATCGGGTATTGCTTTAATTAATGGTTCCTCATCCATCAATTCAATTTTAAATTGGTATCCTTTTACTGGATCCTTTGAACTTTCAAAAACATCTTTATATTCACTAACTAACTTTTCAATGGCTTGGCTAGCATCTACTCCATTTTCATCAACCGCATTCTCTGCTGCTGCGTGAATCTGGTCCCTGGTCTCTTCAATTTGTTCCGCAATATCACAAATACATAGATCTTCGCCCTCCGGGTCTTTGATCCCCAAACAATGTTGTTGTCCTTTGTCACCACGTAACAATATATTCCTGTTACCTACGTCGACCTTTGCATCACACATCTTTAGGCCATCAATCCCCAAAATGATTGGACGAATCAAATTCTTTATAACTATTGCCGGAAACTGTATTGTCACCCCTTGGACTTCCAACTCCACCCAGATTTGCCGACTTCTTGTTTCGATGCGCCTCCCGTTAGCTGTACGAATATTTAATTTTCTAGTAGGTAGTTCTTCAATCTTATTCCCTTCTTTCTTTAGTTGTTCATATAATTTTTCCGATACCGCACAAACATTTGCACCCGTGTCAATTAAAACATCTACGGGTATATTCCGAAATATCCCCTTCAACACCAAACACGTGCTATTTTCCGCCCGTTCGTCTGTATCTTCCCTTAACAAATCTTCTGCCGATACTTCAATACTATTCAATTCTGTAATAACCATCACATCATCAGTATTATTGTTCGAAATAACCCGCCTATTTACTTCGAACAGTGGAGTTTTCCTGCTCTATTACATTAATTTCTAAGTGTTCATGTTTCTTATCACCTTTGAATCCTCGCGGATAACTATTTCCTGTCTTTTTATATTCCATCTTTGCATCATTTCCCCTCTCGTCCTTCCCTTCTAAACCATAATTTCCTTGGCGATTATAATTATTTGTTATTTTTCCCACTCCATTATTATTTCCATTCATGCTATCATGATATCAGTTATTGCTGATTCGTTCGTATTCGCCATTCAATGTCCGATCAAAGCGACTTAGCCGTTCCACTAAATCTTCAGAATCTACAGGCATAGAATTCCATAACAAATTCTGAATGCTAACTGGTAATTGACGAATAATAATTCTAATCAATTCATTAGTATCTGCCCTTTCTTCACAAGCCTTGAATGCAGCAATTTTGCGTGTCGCAAAATCGCACATGGTTTCCGCCCCACCTTTCCTATATCTTTCACTCATTAATTTATATTTTAAATCAAACTTATGATTTTCATTCCAATATCGTCTTAAAAACTTCTCTTTCCATTCTTTATAATTCGTTGTTTCGGAACTAATGACGTTAACCAATGATGTGGTTTAGCTGACATTGCCTGCTCGACAATATGCAATTTTAATCTGTCAGGAATATTGTTAATCATGAAGTAACTTTCTAGTTTTGAAATAAAAGACCAAGGTTGCTTCCTTAATATCCCCATGGAATTTTAGATGACTTGGCAAAACTAACGCGGATGCCGTAGTTATTGTATTTCCCTGCATACGTGTTATTACTTCATTTTGCAACTGGTTTATTTTGCCTTTAATATCTGCTATCTGTTTCTCGGATTCCGATTCTTGCAAATTTTAATATTTCTTAGACCCCTCTTGTATCTGTTGTTCTAATTTATTATCCGTAACAACCAATTTTTAGCTCAATATTCTCTATTTTATCGCCATGTTGCTGCGATATTTTATTCAAATGTTCTATACGTGATTCGACGTTCGTCATTTTTTTACATTGTTGGTCTTGTGGAATGCCTAATGCTGTAACATTTTCCTGTAAAATTAAAACTTCAGAATTGATTTTATTAAAACATTCCTTTTGTTCTTTTTGTATTTGATTACTTGTCAGTTAAAAGATTCCATTTTTGAATAAATATTACTAAATTCACTTGAAGTATCGGCCCGTAACTGCGATATTTCCTCACATATTACTTCACGAAAATTCTTAAATTCTTGTGCCTGATTATTCATTTCTATCTTTATATTCTCTAGTTTAGCATTACTATTTTCAAATTAGTATTCATATCTAAAGTCATTTCTTCTAATTTAGCATTACTATTTTCAAATTTAGCATTCATATCTAAAGTCATTCCTTCTAATTTAGCATTCATAACTAAAGTCATTCCTTCTAATTTAGCATTATTATTTTCAAATTTAGTATTCATTTCTGCCTTCATTTCAGCTAACATTTTAATTATTATTAAATTACTAGATTCCGTATTGTTTAATGGTGCCGCCGCTACTTCCTTTTCTTTCTGTTCTACCTCAACTAATTCTCGCGAAATGTCTCCTTCGGGATTTGTATCGTTAGCCGCCATGTTATCTACTTCGACATTTTCAGAACGAGCTTTCTTACTCTAGTCTCCATCTTGAAATTCTAATGCAAATTAAAATTTTCTCTATCAAACATTTTTAAATGACTTCAACTGAAATGGTTTTGGCTTTTCTTATAATTATACGTTAATTTCATATGTCAATCCATAAATTTCAGATTCCTTTAGATCAATTTGTTATAATTTATAGAAGCTCATATTAGACGTGCTTCAATTTGTTATAAATTATAACAAAATATGCCCACGTTGGCGCGCCATTTTGAAATGTACCAACAAACATCTCGTCATAGACTCTTACGAGATCGTTGGCATCATTCATCTAAGATGGTTATAATCGTGACCCGTTCCGAATTTATATTAAAATTTTGGGCGCCAAGAACAGGTTACGTTAATTAAAAATGACAATACTTCCACAGCTAATTTCAACAAATGTATAAATGTCCGGCTAGCTGGGTCAATGGGTCCCGTTATGGATAATCGCTATCGCCTAGATAGCCGATTACTTGATCTGCCAACTGTACAGTATGGCAAGGAATCTGAAAGGGAATAACTTATCTATTTCTAACTATGTTAACAATTTTGATGACTAAATGAAAATCTTTTCATTTCCAAAAGAAAAAAAATTCAACAATTTATTTTAAACAATATTAACAATTGTCTTGGTCCTTAGGTCATGACCTCGTTTTAAAATATATATCTTTTGGACTGCAGTCTTATTTACCGTCTTGGTCAAACTTTCAAAGTCCTAATCGAACTTCCCGTTGCCACATCAACTTCCAGATTCCGAAAAACTATTGAGTCTCACTCGAAACTACAAGTCCTGCTTCACTAATGTTGATCTCGCGAGCGATCTTTACTACTCGTACCGACACCACTATCAGAATGTCCAGTTCTCCTGTTCTTTTCGCACTCAACGCTTCGGTATCCGTCCTTCGTTCCTCTTTTTTAAAACAAACTACAAAATTTGACAGTCTATTCTCCCCTAGCCAATCCATCCCCCTCTTATCAAAACCAAGTAGCCACGCCCGCGACAGTCATTCCTTTTCAGACCAATCACACATTATTTTATTTGTCTATCTAGCCAGCGCCCCATCTCTTCAAGGCCTGAATGCAGTTTGTTGACCTTGTCAACCACTGCCTGGCGTTGCTAAGGCTGTATATCGCCATTTGCATACCCTTTTGTCCAACCCATTTACAGCAAATATTAAAACAAAATATTATATATCTTGTATATCACAATATATATTTCTTATTTCCAGCCTTCATAGCACAGCGCAATGCGGGCCTAGGTTTTTTCGAGGCCGATCATCCCTTTGTATTTTTCATTCTTGCTCAATGATGTATTGTTTCTGGGAAAAATAGTGGATCCCCTATTGAATAATATCTCAGACCTATGCAAATAGTTTGTTTATATGAATAATACGTAGTTTGTAATATGTCATATGTTATGTTGATATGAAAAAAACGTTTGAACTCTCTGTACTGGCATTTGTAAATACATAGTTAATACTCACAATTCTTCAACATTTTCACTTTGATCAGTATACAACTTATTAGAATCATATAAGGTATATACATCTGCGCATGCTAGCAATTTCTTATTATTTCCTTATTAGATCCATGTAGAAATACTCCAGTGCACCTGTTTCAATCTTAAATGGTTTCCGAATTCACAAAAGTTACATGTATAAATTTAAAGCACTCTCTAAAATGTTTCGTAGATTTTTAAAAGAACATATTTAAAATTAAGGAATTTTAAAAAATCTGAAATTAATGGTATCAAGAATTAAATTAAGGAAATATCTTACTTAAAAACACTGAAATATTGTAATACAATATATGAGTCAAATCCGTGTGTTTTAAGTTTTCATTATATCGATTATTCCTCTCGATAACGCGAAACATCATTAGACAGGCGCATGAATTCTAAAATTCATAATGTAATATTCCAAACGACGTAGTGTACTTTCCATGGAATAGATCATGGTATATATGTTACTGAAAATTGATTGTTAAAAAGAAACATAGGTAAAGACATCAACTTGCATTATTTACTCAATATTTTTATTGTATAGAAAGGTTCTTCTTGAGCAACAACAAACTCTCCCTAGATAAATGAAGTGAAACGTTTTGGACATGTTTCTGACCCACAGTAAAAACATTTAAACTAATTTTTAACTCTCAATTACATCTAACTCTCCTTCACAAGTTAATTGCATATTTATAATTTAACATTTTAACGTCATTTTGCCTCGACATATTAAAACAAAGTATCGACGAGAGCAACTTGTCTATCTAATGATATATTTAAAAAATATATTGGGTCTTAAATCTGAAGTTAAACAACAGTTTAGAAGACGTTTTGAAAAATGTATTAGTAATTTTGAGACGGTTGTTTCTGTTACAATATAAGTAATAATGGGTAAATATGTATATGGCTTTTATTGAGAATAAAAATTAATATGCTCATTATGAGTTTTATTAACATGTTCATTATTGGGCAACAAATTATCAAATTGAGGTGATAACACAAACTTCAAATTTAAAAAATACAATTCAAGCATTCGCCACGTAGGAAAATTAGATCGAATATAATAAACTTTTGGCATGTATAAATGTGGTATTAAATACCATATTAATTCATTAAAACTTAAATTTGCAGAAAATTATCATCGAAATGGTATTTCAACATGAAACGACTCTACTTGTTAATACTCATTGCCTTCTTTGTTTCCAGTTTTGGTCACAAAGTCTATGTCATTAATTATCAAGTCCACGCCTCCCGAGATCTTTACAGCTGATCACCCATTTCTATTTCTTATCGTCCACGCAAGCGACATTATTTTGTTTGTTGGAAGAGCACAACATCTACTACTATAGTAGTTGGCCATGGAAAATCGATGGCGTAGATCTTACTATTCTAACCGCGTGCTATGGAGAACTCAAATTATCATTTTACCTCTTGATGTATTGAAAGTGTAACGACAAATGTATTCGAGCAATGGGAAGAAATTTTGGGTTTTAGGTATCGCACGACGTGAATTCTTCTAAAAGAATCTGTTTACCTCATTATTATATATGCCCTTACCACTGCATATTTCTGCTTCGTACTCTACGTGCTTAAGAAATCGATTTGGCGACCAAGATGGCAGTCGATGCAGGAAAAAATTAGATATCTCACGATAAAAGCAAACGTCTCAATTAACATATGGCTTTCTAGGAGAAGGCGACAACAATCTACACTAGAAATAACTTGTCCAGAAATATCTCTGAGAAAGAAACGAGAGTTTAATACTCAAATCTACTTTGTGCACAATCCTCTCTTTCTCCCCCCTCTATCTCTCCCT
>JAHLJT010004072.1:0-11721 GCA_031308135.1 Acheta domesticus
TAATGATCTTAGCAGTTGACGTGCCGGAAACTTTAATCAATCGATCAATCAGTCAGTTCATCCTATCCACACAAAACTCAGTCTCATAAAAAATTTGTCAAAAAGTTGCTTAAAAATCAACTTAATAATAATCCTTATCCTAATAATAATTTTAAAAAAATATTTAAATATCTATTTACAAAATTTACCAGTATGCGTTTTGCGAAGTTTTGGAAGGATCTATTGAATGATGTTGAGTGGGAGGCGTTGCAAGTTTTTTGAGAAGTCGAAAACAATTTCTTCAGAAGCAAATGGGCAGACAGTTGTGAGAAACTTGTAATGTACTTAAATGTCTCTTACCAAGAAATGTGATGCAATGTGGCTCTCAATTTACGTTTTTAAATACCTAACTTTTCCCTAAAAATTGTGGATCTAAGAGCGATTAACATGTAAATTTCTAAAACCTTTTGTAGGAAGGTGGAGTACAAATATCCTTGCTGACTATTGCCGGTGCTTCTTACAACTCCAGAGAAACTCCTGAACAACAAAAGAAAAGGAAAATGAATTATAAGCGGATTTAGTCCAAATAAGAGTTATATTCTCTTACAATACATAAGATAAATAATATTTTGTTCTGAACTTAACTATTGCGAGCACTACTGAAACCAGAGTCAAATTGGTATTTTCGTTTCCATTAAAAAAATAGTTGCGCCTTTCCGCAACTGCTTCTCTTAGCCACTGTTTTGGGCATTGAGCGTGTGTTCATATTGGGAATAATACTTTGTTAAAGCGTATAGCCGAATAAGGGGGTGAAAAGTGCCCCCAAACCAAATCGATAATCGCTATACTGATATGTAAGAGAATAAAAAAATGTCGCGGATTCCCAAAAAATTAGTAAAAAATTAACATGAAAAACACGTTCCTCATGGTAGCTCTGCAAGGACTGCCCTTGGAAGCTGATTTTCTGAGAATCTATGACATTTTTCTCCTTCATAAGAGTATGGTGATTATCAATTTGGTTTGGGGGCACTTTTCACACCCTTATTTGGCTATACCCTTTGTCTTTTGTCTCGTAACGATGCAGTCAGTCGCTGCCTTTTATCCGTTCGGGTCTCAACACCGTTAGTGACCGCGATTACACAGTCACCCATATCAGGAATCCGTGAGGTCTCAAGGTGAATAACTTCCGTAATTTCACGGAGCGTGTACTTGGATTTATTTAGAGCTGCCTCTGACGTAGATCAGCTGTAACGGTGTCATCCAATCGGAAGGTTGTACGTCATCTTAGTGACGACACTGTAGTGACGTGTAAACTCCTGATTGGTTGACACTGTAACAGCTGATGACCTGCAGGAGGTAGCTGTAAATAAATTGCAGTATTGTTAAGTAATTCGGCTAACGACGCTGGCGTGTTGCATATTCGTGTTTCGTTTTCATAACATCGTTTCCATAATAGCAGTCAATTGCGTAAGTCAAGATACTCATTCAAGTTGCAAACGTACAGTGAAATGTTGTTGCCCAGTGAAACCAGTCACAAATTGCAATGAATGTTTTAGATGCGTTATGTTTCGTACGTCCTTCTTCTGGCACTCATCATTCAAACAGAAGGTTTATATTTCGAATTAAGAATAAGTTCTTCTTAAAGGACTTTTTTGATATTAGTGCGAGTGTAATTTGTTCTTCTCGAAACACCCTTCAGCTCATCAGAAATCATTAACTGTGAGTGAACTGAAAGTGAACATATTAATAAAAAAATTAAATACTTTTTGCCCTAAGTGTAATTCGGTAAATGATTTTTTAAATCTGGGATCGCTAATGATAAAGTTTTGGTGAAGTGACCAAGACGCAATGCATAAATATTTTATTTATATTATTTCAGCTCTATTTTTAGTGGTTGTCTATTTTTATCTTTATTTACTTTTATACTAGCTGAATGTGACGTCGCCGATGCTTTAAACTACCTTCGGTTGTTTGACTTTTTTTTTCTTTCTTCGAATTCGTCTTCTTCGTTGTCGTCTTCCTCGTCGTCTTCGTCTTCTTCGTTCTCGTCTTCCTCGTCGTCTTCGTCTTTTTTCTTCTTCTTCGTCTTCTTCGCCTTCTCCTTCGTCTTAGTCATCTTCGTCGTCGTCGTCTTATTTTTCTTCGTCGTGTCTGTCTTACTCTCCGTCGGTATTGGACTGGAGTTTAATCAACGCCACCTACATCTAATTAGGTGGCGATGATTTAGTTCCCGGCATACTCACCGAGATCGCTGCGCCAAAACACGAAAAAACACGTTTTTGGAATTTCTTAGAATTTAGGGCCGAATCTGAAAACGAAGTATCAGTTCCCCCTCAGGAGACCGAGACGCGTCGAATGACACCTCGTAAGTCTCGACTGGTGCACGGGAAGTTATCTAACCGCTGAAGACGGAACCGCAAATCCGCACGCACGCACTCGAGGAGTTTACTCAAATACTACGAGGTCAAGTCAATAAATAAGTCGCAAAACGGAGTTGAGGCAAAAATAATCAAAATAACTTTCTGACATTTATTTCACTTTTCCACATAATCACTATGTACATTCAGACACTTTTGCCATCTCATTACAAGTCGTTGAAAGCCAGCAGCAAAGAAGTCCTTTGGTTGCTGTCGCAGCCAACGTGTAACCTCGTAGATTACGGTGAAACTGTAAATGCCTCATGGTGAAACTGTGATTCTCCCGTTTCATACTGCACCGCTCTGCGGGAACTCCGACAGGCCATTTGCCGCAAGCGACCTGGACTCCTGTCAAAGGGTGTGATTCTTCTGGATGACAATGCCCGCCCTCACACAGCAAGACCAACGAAGGAGCTGTTACGGACATTTCATGGGAACGCTTGGAACATCCATCGTACAGCCCTGACTTAGCCCCCAGAGATTTTCATCTGTTTGGGCTCGTAAAAATTCAGTTGAGTGGCCGTCATTTGATACAGATGATTCCGTAATCTATGAGGTTACATGTTGGCTGCGACAGCAACCAAATGACTTCTTGGCTGCTGGCTTTCAACAACTTGTAATAAGATGGAATAAGTGCTGAATGTATAGGGTAATTACGTGGAAAAGTGAAATAAATGTCAGAAAGTTACATTGATTATTTTTGCCTCAATTCCGTCTTGCGACTTATTTATGGACTTGCCTTCGTATATAGGGATTGTTTTCTTTATTTTTTCAATCTTTATTGATTTTATCTTAATTTATTTATTTTTATCGTAATTATTTATTTATTGAATTTCTAAATGGCTGTAGCTGCGCCCACAAGCCACGAGTGTGCGTGCGTGGCGTAGCGTCGCGGCGCTTGGCTCGCCGGCGGCGCTGTGGCGGCGCCCAGGTGGAAAACGTTGGCCGCTTAACTAGGTAACGGCGCGGCGCGGCGCAGTTAATAGGAATTAGCAGGCGCGCCGCGCTGGTTAGCAGCAACGTGCCCTCGCGGCGTTTTTGTGAAGTCCATTGGGTGCGCGGTGGAATCTCATGCGCTGTGATTTGCAGTTTTAATTTTTTCACATCGCCGCGGCCGTCGTGACGGGCGCCTACGATATATTTTACGAAAGGATACACCGCACGGTGTGCATCACTGCTGTACCGGGCGGGAGAGAACGAAGGGCAGACGGGCGAGGCGAGGCGGGAACGGATGGGATGAGACGGAGGCGACAGAGACGGGAGAGCCAAGGCGAGAACAGATTAGGCGGGGCAGACAAGAGCGGGGGCAGACAGGAATGGGGCGGACAGGGGTGGGGCAGACAGGGGTGGGGAAGATAGGGGTGGGGAACACAAGGGTGGGGCAGACAGGGTGGGGCAGACAGGGTGGGGCAGACAGGGTGGGGCAGACAGGGTGGGGCAGACAGGGGCTGGGGCAGAAACGGGCGGGGGCAGAAAAGGGCGGGGGCAGACAGGGTGGAGGCAGACAGGGTGGGGAAGACAGGGGCGTGGGCAGACAGGGGCGGGGGCAGACAGGGGTGGGGAGACAGGGTGGGACAGAAGGGGCTGGGTTGGCTGAGGCGGGGACAGAGGAGGCGGGGGCAGACAGGGGCGAAGCAATGGATGTGGCAACGGTTCACAGCCGACGCATGGAATGTAGACGAGCGGCGCATATTACGTTTGACAGGAGCGTCGAGTAGTGGTGGCTACAGGCGGAAACTGGCAGTGTTGGCTCAGAGCGAGCATTGCCTCTTGTCTCTGCAGCGAACCTGTCCCTGAGCTGCAAGGCTTTGTACAAGGGAGTCCTGACGGTGGCGTCTTTCGATACTGGCTTGATAGCTACGTGAAATTCAACCTTTGTCAGGAAAGTAATTATGCTCTGATTGTTAGTGTTCCGTGGTTTTTCCGATCAGTACTCGGCAAATGCCGGAGTAGTACCGTAATAAAGGGGCAATGAACCACGCGCTATTTTTTCTTCCTTGACTTAACTTATCCCCTTACTCATACACATTTACACTTTTCATGCAGAACACTACCATACATGTGGGGAGAGAATTATGCGCTTAGTGCTTATCCCGACAGCGGCGATTCCCCATCGGGGGAGATACTTGGAATATTTTTATATTTACCGCCTGCAAAAATCACAAAACATTGCCTGATTTGACGCATAAAAGGATATCATACAATCACACCGATGGCTCTAGTAGTAGTCTGCCATTGTGTCTATCCCATCTGCCCTGATGTCTAATTTCCATTACCGTTATTTCTTGATGGAAGCGCTCCCATTGTTCCTCACATATATTACCAAGATTTTCTGGAAATTTGTCTAGATGGATGTGGAGATGGTGTACCTTAATGCTCATAGTTGCACCCAAATTTTTAAAGTTTAATAGCAATTCTGGCGCCACTTTGGGTAATTTTCCGCTTTATGATTACCCAAAAAGTTCTTGACAAGTATGACAAAGCCTGTACCAATAACTTCTAAAGTGTTATTTTCGCTTCCAGTGTCAGACATTTTCTTTTAGTCAAGATGCTAAAAGTTCAGTTGCTTTGTTTCGCAAACTGAGGTCACTTATTAAATCACTGAGCTTATCTTGGGAGAAGTGCTCTTTCGTAACAACACTTCCATCGTATTCACTGTCACTGCTAACTCTTGAATTGCGCCCCAGAATCTGTATATCCTCACTATCAGACACAGGACTTCCAGTGACTGGTGAACATGAGGTTCATGTGGCACAGGTCGCTTTACTGATTCCAAATCAAGGTACTCCCAGTTCTTTTTCTTGTAACAATTGAAGGCTTTTACGTTTACAGAACAAAAATAACAATCATTATGATTTTAGGGCTCTCGCTAATGGTATGCCATCAGTACACCAAATTTTAAACTCTTCAGTTTTCCACTGACTGAGGCAATCCACACAAATTTTGCATTCCACATCAGGACTCCTGGGACTCCTGAGTCCATAATTTATCTTGCTCACCCACTTTTATACCAAAATATGTTTCATATATTTTTCTACCAAGTTTGTAATATTTATTTTCTGTTTTGGTAGCGTAAATTCCTCCCAAATGTAGTCAAATACATTAAAGTCGTTCAAACAAGGTCTTCCTGAAGAACTCATTTTTTTGTGTAACAAAAGAAAATGTATTAATAAAACGAAGGTCAATTAATTTATCCTGAAAATAATGCGATGTTTAATGTTTAAAATGAAAAAAAGTGCTTGTATAAAGATAGATATTTGCATTACATGTTGTGAGTTTTTTGATAGTATCATTTTCATAGCACATATCAATGTTCATAGCACAAATACTAGAACCAATTCAGCGAAACTAATGACATATCTGGATTCAGCGTACCCGATTCACTGTAAATTCGTTGCAAAATCCTGGACAAATAGAAAAAAAGTTGTTTTTTTTTGTTGAGCAGTGTAATAACACAATGAATAGAAGACTGAAAAGAGTACAGCCTCTTGATCTGGACCACAGATTCAAATAATAAATTGTGTTATGATTGTTATTGTATATTATACCTTTTCTCATTTTTGCCTGTATTTGTACTATTATTTGTATGTTTGTTTTGTATTATTGTGGTTTTTATGTGATATATATATATTTTCTTTCTGATTGAACAATTGTTTAAAAATATTTAGAAAGAACCAGAATTGGATGGTTTCTTTGCAGGTCAATAATGTACGTACAATTGTATTTGCAGAATGTTTGAGTAGAACAAATTGCGAAAAAAGCAGATGTTAAAAAAATCTTGAACAGTATTTGGTATTACACTGCTATTTTAGTATGTGCTACTTTCAATGTGTTTGTTTGGCACTTTGGTCTCGGCTTTAGTAGATACATATACTACTTACTATTAAAATAACTTTGCTTGAACGAGTTATCGAAGTGAGATTTACAAGAACAATTAATTATTTACGGTAATTGACGTGTTTATCTCATTTGATTCCATCCCTTTGTATTAATTTGTTACCGTAATGAAATGTAAAAATAGCAAAAAGTATCAAGTGATTTGTTTTCAATTATACGTAAGTGCCTTTTTTGAGTTTAAATGCGTATTTACGTGCCTATTTTCGAGACCTTTTGGCGCCTTTTGCCTTCCTACTTTCCAATTTATAGTGCCTATCGATCCGCTCTCTACTAACTACGATAGCCGTTGACGAGCCTGAAACAAATTAGTCAATTAATCAGGACGGAGAATGGATACTCTGGGTAGGAAGAGGTGATGCGGAGCGGGACGAGGTGGGAGTGGGACGAGGCGGGGAGTGGGACGAGGCGGGGAGTGGGACGAGGCGGGGAGTGGGACGAGGCGGGGAGTGGGACGAGGCGGGGAGTGGGACGAGGCGGGGGAGTGGGACGAGGCGGAGGGTGTGGGACGAGGCGGGGAGTGGGTCGAGGCGGGGAGTGGGACGAGACGGGGAGTATGATGGGGCGGGGAGTGGGACGAGGGGAGGCGGGGAGATAGGCGAGGAGAGTGGCGGTGCGGGAAGAGGGGAGTGACGCGGTGCGGCGTGGCCTCGGAGTGACGCGGCGACGGTAGCGACGTGGCCGTCCGTCGCTCCCGATTGTTCGCCGGCGTTATCTGATGCGGCGGGAGACAATGCCGCTCCCCTCCCCTTCCCCCACTCCCCGCGCGGCTAGCAACGACGCGGCGCGCGCGGCGGCCGGAGATGTGGAGGAGGTCGGGCCCGCGGTAATTAGCTCCCGGATTTCGGTTTGAGCAGCGATGTAGCTAAATTACTGTCTCATACGTTAATGATGACAAAAATCTCAAAATGAGTCCTGGAAATATTATATTTGTCATCTGACATTTGTTGTGTATGAAGTGTGACTCTCAAATTGCTAGATTAAATTATGGCTTTTAGTTGCCACCCTGATTGTGGTCATATGTAACTCACACCCTACAAACTATTCTTAACTCGCTTACTTAGGGCCCCTTCACACAGAGAGAATCTTGTGTCCTTGTATGCAGGCAAAGTATCGGTTTTAATGGAGGTCTTCACCTGTGTGGTGCGGTGGCGCTGCTGTGGCGGGTAGTGGCGTACTCCTAAAGCAGCAGCGCAGACGCGCTTCTGCACCACTGACAGAACAGTTCTGAATGGCACTCTTCAGTTCAGGCCAATCGGATTGGGCAATTCGGGGTGTCATTCAGCTTAGCACTTGACTGCCATGCGGTAGCCGGCGTCCACAGCGGTGATTCGCGAATCCTTCCTTTCCCACGCATCAGCATCGGGGACTCAAGGCATCAATCGATGCCGATTCAGTGGCTCTGATTTGGAGGTTGTAGGGTTCGAGTCCCAAACTTGGCCGGCTTTTCGACACTAGCTAATTAGCTAGGTCGGATTCAGCCGCTACCCCTGTCTGGAGGACAATTCTAGCGGCCGGTTGCTCTGGACGGTAGTTTTCCGTGGTTTCTCCTGTCAGCTCCAGGCGTGCACCGGAGCAATACCCTAACAAATGAGCAACGGACTTCGCGCGTTATTTCCTTCCTCTCCCTTGCCCTGTTCTAATCTCTTACACACAATCTCTTACGACCCTCTCTATTTACGTGCACTAGTGTACCACTCATGTCGGGAGCTTAGAGCTTTTCCCAATGGTAGGAGATAACTGATTGGGGAAAACTCGCAAGTCGACGTGTTAGTCGACGCAAGATGTCACAATCCAATGGGGGAAGATCCCCGCCCCCTCCCGCGATAAAAAAATGCACGAAACGAAAAATTCACCGGACTAATGACTTTGGAACTTCACGCGCTCCCACCCACGTTCGAGTGTGAAAGGTCGTGCGTTTCTCGATGGTGCTGTCGAGTGTGGCCGTGTGAAGGCGGCCAAACTTGTTTAGATTAAAAAGTGTTTTTGGGGGGATAGAATGTTTTACACTCGTACCTTTAAAATGAAATCTAACTTTTTTTCGAAAATTCATCGCACGAGGACAATACTTCGACTTCTTACGAAGTAGAGTAAGAAAGTTAAAATAATATACGCTACTCGTATTAATATGACTTTGGCGAACTCGTTTCAAAATGCTGGACGTGGTTCCTATCGTCTCCTCGTCCATCATTTCATTCATTGGCCATAACCTTACTTTTTGTGTTATTTATGTAAATAACTATTTGTAGAACATCTTGACAACTAACGTTCCGCTCCTGCTGACTTGTCCAATATACCTGGAACTCCTCCTATCAGCATAACATACAATTAGTTTGTAGCCATGATGTTGTCTTAATATAATCCTAAACGTTGGTGATTTGAGTAATTTATTTAAATTTGTTCTGTACACAAGGATCTTCCCAATGTAGTAAATATATACACGAGGTGAAGATTAACAGCACATAAGAAAACGAATTTTTTTCTTTCATACTAGGGGTACTTCTATTAAACTGGTATTTGACGTAGAGTTCGTATGTAGATCAAAATTTAATGTAAAAAACGAAATTATGTTTATTCAAAAATTATTGACAAATGGGAATATTTCTTCAAAGTCAATACATTTTATGTCCTTTTTGTGTTTTCGGATACAGCGATGTATCCTATTTTGAAGTTAGATGGTGCTTCTCTCTCTCACTCTTGCGAGAACGTGTTAAATCGTTGTACTCTCAACGTCCAATATTTAAAATACGGTAACAATTTCGTATTATCAGATTGATTTATACTACTATAATTCCATTTTTGTACAACTGTCTGGTGCAGTTTTTTGATGTCAACTTGATATAATTTTACGAATGTGAGAGATTTCTCGAAATTTTGAGTCAATACAGAATAATTAAAGTCACCTCCAAATTAGTATGATTACTTTAATTCTTGGAAGGTCAGGTCTATTAATTTTTAAGCTAGACATTAACAGAATGACAATTTTTTATTAAAAATTGTAGTAACTTTTTACACTTTTTTCATCGATCATCGTCTCAAAGCTCGTTGACCGTCATCATCAGAATCTAATTAAAAATAAATGATAGTTGCTGTGGTCAGCATTTGAAGCTGGCGCGCGCGCGCAGCTATACGCCGCGCGCCACGGAACCCGCTGGCGCGGAACGCTGGCCAGCCAGCGGGTAAGCCTCGAGGCGAGGCTAACCCGGGCCGCGCCGCCCCTATTTAGGCGGGAGCAGGTGGCGGCCACGGCAGTAACGGAATCACAGAGTAACAGAGCCACAGCAGAGAGGCAGCGCTGCAGAGAGTGAGAGAGTCGCCGGGAGAGAGCCTGCAGCCAGGGAGAGAGACACACGCAGAGAGGCCGCACCAGTAGTCGTGCGGAATACGTCGCGACTACCAGCCTGGAGGCGCCGTGCTAAGGGACGCACGGCGAGATTGCGTGCTGGAATTGCACGCGGCGGAGTCGCACAGTCAGGCGTGTGGAACAGGAGCAGTGCCAAGTGACGCACTAGAGAGATCCGGGCTTGGACGTTAATGCCAGCCGGAAGAGAGTAACTCCTGTATATTTGATTGTGTAGTGTAAATAAAATGATTGGAGGAATAAATGAATAGTTATTAAGATGACGTGCTTTCCTTTCATGGGCAATCATAACAATAGTAATATATAAAAATGATAAAAAATCCTTTATATTAACTGCAGATCATTTGAAAATATAAAATGATATAAAAATATTGACATTAACTGCTCATAATTTGAAATTGAAGAACACATGTCACAACTATCATGTCATAAGTCTTTTTAGATTTAATTTTTGTTTACAAGAATATTTATTTATACATTATGTAGTTTGGAAGAAAGAAAAGTAACTGAAACAATTTACTGAAATATTGATACAAGTTTCTCAAACACAAGAAATAATTTGGTCAAATACGACTAGGAAGGAATGTAGCATATGCTAAATAAAATAAATTTAAATTTACCTGTATTTGAATGCTTGTAAATTTGAAGAATGTGTAACAAATAATTTACTCATTATTTTGTGTCTATATAACTTATTGTTGATCATGTAAAAATTTTGCCATTGTAAATGTTTTTATATAAATATAAAGCTTTTTATATATTAATTTATTTTCAACCTTCTTAACGAAAATAGTATGATTACTAAATACTTGGCTCTCACTGCGTTTGTGATTGATCACTTCATTTACTCAGTAGTCATTCTGATTGTAAGTAATGTGTCGAGGTGTGAAATGCTCATTAGGAGCTCGGAGTGGATAACTCAATTACTTTCGCCCATTTTACATTTGTTGTAGAAGCAGTAATTGTCGCATCATCGGCAGAGAACTGCTCGGACAATATACGGCGGTGACGTGCCTCTAATTTCTGAAAAGGGGTTTCGGTTTTCAGTGACAATCCAAAGCCATAAATGCTTCTATTTCGTTATGTGAATTTAACCTGAGTATAATTCTGCGACATATGCAAAATAATATTTAGAGTGAATCTGGTGTTCTACTCTGTGTTACTCGGGGAATACCGTCATTGGAAAGTTAACACCGGTTACCGTACTATAAATGGTACTCGCATTTTTTATATCATTTTCCGTTAGAAACCTACATCGTAAAAACATCCTACTTCATTACATAACGTCCCCGCACCAGAACGGGGAAATGTTGATAATAATATTGTTGGTATGTATAATTTACGGATGTTGACTGAGCAAGGTTCTTCGCGGGATGATAATAATAGATGATTACATTACTTGCCTTATATTATCTAATGAATGCATTGCATTATCTTTTTCTTCTTTCGGATTGAGTATCGTCTTTAGTTCCTGGTCGTCATTACGAGAAAAATGAGAAGATATTATTTTGTGCCTAAATTATATTCATAATTTCGTAGAAGCTTTCTGTATTGTGTAGACATATAACGCATTATTCCTGCCTTGATATTGTTTATACTTTTGTCGGATTGCGCTCTTTACATTAAGCTCACCCAGAACAATTTTTTGTCACCTTTTTTTCGATATGAGTATATAGCTGTCAGTTAAATGATTTCAATATTTTGGGACTTAATTTGATTAAAAGTGAAGTGGATCTCTGACCCATGTTCTGAGTATTCATACTCCAGTGAAAAAAACATATACACGCTGAATCAAAACTCGCTAGTAATTATTTTAACAACTTTTTAACAGAAAAACTAACCTAGACTTTATGTGACTGATCTTATCCATTGACTAATGTTCATTAATTATATAATCTAATCTCAACCGTGACAAATATTCACAATTACATTCAGAAATATTGTTTACCTCAGCATTTCTAATGGTGTACACCTAAGATTCCCTATCTTTTTCTTTCTTCGACCCCTTTCTTAAGGATTGTTTTCCCGGCGGCCACTCCATGTCATTATCTATATATTCACCAGCCGTAA
>JAHLJT010004074.1:0-18429 GCA_031308135.1 Acheta domesticus
CACAATGATTTCACGTCAGTATAACGTAAGAGTGATTGCATTTTAATGGTGTTTCTTTAGCGAGAATATAAATATCGTATGTGATACCTCATCTCGAGTAATTTTACGTGAGAATAAGGGAACGAGATATGATTCTTATAAATATTTTAAAATCTGAATGTTTGCAAAGCAAGAAACTCCAACTTTTGTCTATTGCGTAAGCACTTGGGGGTACACACACATCAATATATGTGTAAGTTATACGTAATTTACGTTTTCATTCCAATCCAAAGCAATGGAATTAAAGTAAAACAATTTGTATTTTCACGTTTCGATATTTTTATTTTCGGAATAGGAGCAGCAATGCAAACCATGTTTTTCACATGACATGGAATAGAAATCGTGTTAAACGCACTTCTTCTCGATAAGCAAGCCTAAGCAAACACTGTTTCTGAAATCCATTAAAGATCAAGAATAGAACCACATAGACAACATTTCAAAATTGTAATTGTCAATTTGTTTCTAATTTTGTAAAACTTCGGAAAGTTATATCACTATAATTTATGAATACAAAAAGGGATCCTCTTCTGTAAAATATCGTTGCAAAATGAATTTTGCTTTTTTTATATTTTTTTTACATATCTTACATATGATAGAAAATTGCCAATTCTGTTATTGATTTATGTCCACTAACCCATTTTCAATGATATACGTTGCATATTTATAATTTTGATTTTCGAATTTTTAATAAATATGTAAACAATTACATTTTAAACTATTTTGAGTTGGGGAAATTTTCAAACAAGTTAAATGTATTTAATAGTAATTAAAATAAAGTACTATAAATGAATTAAAGTTGATTCTTTAAATTATATTGAACAGATTAGATTAGATTAGATTTATTTAAACTGCAATTGGGCATAACCCGGTGGCAGCTAATTACAAAAACATAAATATACACAGCCTTTCAGTAATATAGAACTCTAAAACCACTAATAATAATAATAATAATAATAACAATAAAACAATAATAATAATAATAAGAAGAAGGTAATATAACTAGCAAATTATATACTAATTGTAGTAATAATAATGGTAAAATAATGATAATAATATAAAAACTGACTGATTCATAAAACATTAAATTACATTAAGAGAGAAAACACACACACACACACACTGCATTAGTATCACACTGCACTTCACTGCACTTCACTTCACTAAGACCTGAAAACATTTCCTTCTTTATTTCTCTGCTATACACTGCACTACACCTCACTTCACAATAGAACACTTATGCATCGCTATATAACCCACTATTCTCCCTCATTTACTTAATAATACCCTAAATTAATTTCCTAAACTGTTGAACACTTTGAGGAAAGGGTTCAAAGGTTTTTGCAGGCAATCTATTCCATTCCGTAATCGTTCGATTTGTAAAAGAAAATTTCCCGACATCCGTTCTCTGCTGTCTTAAATTTATTTTGTGCCTGTGATCCACTCTACTGATGTATGTAGGAATACATAGCCGCCGATTAATTTCTTTCCAAGCTGGATGACCATTATAAGCTTTATACAAGGCGCAGAGTCTTGCTACTGATCGCCTGTTTTTGAGTGAATCCCACCCTGCCGTTTTCTTGTCCCTGAAAGTAAATTTAGCTGCCCTATGCTGAATCCTTTCCAAGTGTTTACACTGCATAATCTTGTGCGGATCCCAACAAATTGTTCCATATTCCATTATTGGACGAACAAGAGATAAATAAGCAATTTCCCTCGCGTTTGCCGTACTCTTTTTTAGGATGCGCATTACAAAGTGAAGAGATCTCCAGGCTTTCCCTACAACAAAATCTACGTGTTTTTTCCAACTTAATTTACTATCGAAATGAATTCCTAGGTACTTGCACGAGGAAACTCTCGGAATAATGTCATTATTTAAACGGTAATGTGTTTCACTGTAATTATGACCCCTGCCAAAAGTGATGGATTTACTTTTAGAGCTATTTATGGACATTCCGTTATTTTCCGCCCAGTAATATAACGCATCAAGATCCTTTTGCAGTATTTCTTCATCTCTTTTCGAATTAATACTACGATATATTATGCAATCGTCTGCAAATAGCCGAACATTTGAGGTTAATTGCGCCGGCAGATCATTGACGAAAGCTAGAAATAGAAGGGGTCCAATGACACTCCCCTGCGGTATTCCTGACGTAACGCTTGCCCCGGAAGATAACTCTTGTCCAATTCGGACTTTCTGTTTTCTATCTCGCAGAAACTCGCTAATCCACGCCACCACCCTGGGATCTATGCCTGAATTCATTAATTTCTGTACAAGCCGATCGTGTGGAACGACATCAAATGCTTTAGCAAAATCTATAACTACTGCATCTACTCTCCCGCCCGCGTCAATTTCATCTGCTAGATCCTGAAATAGCGTGACTACCTGACTTTCGCATGAATAACCACTCCTGAACCCGTGTTGCCCATCGTAGAGCCATTTTTTAATTTCCCATTCTTTCTTAATGTAACTCCCAACTAGATGCTCCATAAGCTTGCACACCACTGACGTAAGACTTACCGGCCTATAATTGCATAATTTAGTTTTGTCACCACTTTTAAAAATTGGTACGACAAAGGCTAATTTCCAATCTTCCGGTACTTTTGAATTATTCAAAGACACGTGAAAAATTCTAATTAGGTACGGTAATATTGCCTTTCCTGCTAGTTTAATTAAATCCGTAGAAATGTCGTCTGGACCCCTTGACTTACCATTTTTCATAGACTTTACTTTATTCCATAGAACGTTTACTTCAATATTAAACTGATTCGCAACCGAAGGCCCTTGAATAAATGGATGGTCCGTACTATTTTTGAAAACCGAACTAAAATACTTATTAAATGCATCCGCTTTTGCCCGATTGTCAGTAATTAGCGTGTTTCCATTTTCGCGAATAACTGGGATATCCTCTTTATTTCCTTTCCTTCTACGAACATATTTATAAAAGCCTGTCCAGTTATTTCCCTTCCCATCTAGAATATTCTTTAAATATGCCTCCTGAGCAATTTTCTTTTCGCGCTCCAATTCTTTTGAATGATTTCGAAAAATATTCATATGCTCGCTACTGCGCTTTCTGTTCTTAAATGCCTTTCTCGTTATCCTCTTCATTCTCCTAATTTTTGCATTGTAGTATTCTGGATCCGGATTATTTTTTAGAATTTTGCACGGAACAAACTTTTGCAAAGCTTCGTATATAATATCTTTAAACACGCCCCATATTTCTTCCATACCGCCCTCTGTTCTTAGAAAGCGGTCATATTGTTCCCTAAAGAAGCCTTGAAGCCCGCTTACATTTGCTTTCTTGTATTGCCGTACTTTCGTTCCTATTGTAATGCCTTTCCTTGAAATATTTCCGTCTAAGTCAAGAAGAACCGCTTTGTGGTCACTAATACCCTCAACAACTTCACAAGATATGAAAAGTTCTTTCGGCCTAATTAGGTAGACATCCAAAATCGCATCCTGTCGCGTCCCGGTCCGAACTACCTGGATAAAACCCCCTTCCCAAACCAGCCGTTCACTAAATTTTGGACTTTCCCTTCGCTAACGGTTCCCTCCCAGTTTACGCTCGGAATATTTAAGTCGCCTCCAATAACAATAGCATGGCCATTTTCGTTTCCCGTTCTCTGAATGATGTTATCTAAAATGTCATATCCATCGCTCGGAGGCCTATAGCATGCAATAATTTCTAAAACAGTTCCTGACGTAATAATTTCTATTCCCATCATTTCAAACTCTCTACTGACCCACTCTAATCTAATATTAATGTCCTCTTTGACGCAAATAAAGACTCCGCCCCCTCTACTATTTCTATCCCTCCTAAGGATCTTGTAATGGGAATGAAAAATTTCAGAGGACCCGATTTCCTCAGTTAGCCACGACTCAGTCCCTATCACTATGTCGGGATCGCAGGCATCAACTAGATTCCAAAACTCTATTTCTTTATTGATTATACTACGACAGTTCACCTGCAACAACCTAAGGAACCCCTTCCTCACCTGAAAGTGTTCTTGAAAGGGCGCGTCCCTCGAAGTCGCTGCCGCTGTCGTCGCCTCCGCCGCCGTCGTCTCCGCCCTCGTCGTCTCCGTCGCCGTCGTCATCGTCGTCACCGCCGCCGCCGCCGCCGTCGCCGTCGCCGTCGCCGCCGCCGCCGCCGCCGTCGCCGTCGCGGCCGCCGTCGCCGTCACAGCCGCCGCCGTCGCCTTCGCCAGCTCAGTCACCGCCGCCGTGTCCGCCGCCTCCGTCGTCTCCGTCGTCTCCTCCGTCCCTCCGCCTTCTCCACCGTCACACACGTCTCCGCTGAAGCCACCGTTACCGGAGTGAAACCCACAGCCCCCGCTCCTATCGCCGCTGCCGGTAGATTTAATTTGGCCGCGGAACGCGAGACCGGCGGTCGCTCACAGCGTCAACGGGCGACGGGAGGGCGTGTGCAGAATTCAGCTACTCTAGTATAGAGGCCACTGAGCTCCGCAACGCCCCTCCGGTTGAGGTGGACGCCGTCTCGACCTAGTGAGCTCTCTGAGATCCACCCGTTTGGATCCACAAACATGAATCCGAGAGCTTTTGCCACAAAGTCCATGTCCCGATTTATCCTCGCCACCTTACGGGACCAAACATCCCGGCGGCGAATGACGCCACTCAGCACTATACGCGAGGATGGAAAGCGCGTTTTGGCTGCTACCCCAAGTTCGTAGATGTCGCCCATGAGGTGATCAAATGAGCGACATCTCCGTAAATTATTGGAGCCTCCGTGAATGATAACAGTTTCCGGGGCTTCCACGTCACTAGCTTCAATTTGCGATTTCAGCTGTTCCACGCGGATTCCCGGAAAGCATTTTACTTGTAGGTTTGCGTGACCTACGTGACGCACAATAGAGTCACCGAACACAACACATTTTTTAGAATTTTTCGTTGCCGCTGAATCCTTCACAACCGATGCAAATGTGGTTGATGCCGTCACCGCCGTGGACACCACGTTTGGGGAACTCGCCGCCGGGTTGGCGACGTCACCTCTACTGGCAGGACCGCTGTGGCCGGCTGAGCCACCAACGTCACTGCCTCCTCCGTCGCAGTAGCTGCTATCGCCTCCACCTCCGTTACTCTTGTTGCTGCCTTCAAAACTTGCAGCTCCTGTTGAGTCGCTGCAAGCTTAGCAGTAACCTGCAAGAACTCCTGTCGAAGACGCGACAGTTCACCTCGCAGACCGCCGTTGCAACACTCGACGCACCTCCATGAAACATCCACTGGTGCGCCACGTCGCGTAGATACCGGGCCAGGATTTATCTCCACGCCACCAATTACTAACATCGCTGCTATAACTAGCAGTGCAAAGGCGTCCAGAGAGGGAGCAGGAACGCTACCCTTTCTCAGCACGCACGCCACGCGGGCGGCCCAGCCGCCGATGCGGGCCCGGTACCGTTCTGAAACAAAAATTGATCGCGGCCGTCTGCGGCAAGTTCAGCTTGTGCACGGTTTGCGCAGCCCTTGTCATGACGAACGTCGCAGGCGGAGCCTCACAAACTTACGCAGCCAATCTCAACACAGGGGGAGTGTCATAACAAACTTAACGTCGTACAAATGGCGGGCGTCGCTAGTTCCGATGTGAAATATTTTCAAATAAAAATACAAGGAATGAAACACTTTTACGAACATTAAAGTAAATTTATTCAAATATATATGAACACATACATTTAACCACTATTAACACAATTCTTTTTGAAGAAATTACGGTTATGTGAGATAAAATAACACTAATTTTAGACAAATTACTTTCTTATACGCATTCTAATTCCAATATTGTTGTTCATACACAATCCATGAACTTTATCAAATGTCCAGATTTTTTCCATAAGAAAAACTATTATGATTGCACATTTTCAAGTGTTCATAAGTGATTCTAAAAGTTGCTAAAATTGCAAAATACTGCTTTCTTCATTGGATAGAAAATTTCTAGGGAACCATTTCAATACAAGACAATAAAATTCAAAGACCAATTGTATATTTATTATTAAAGCAAAATTAAACTAGATATTAAGCAATCAATTTGCGATATTGAACTTAGGGACAATTTGGGCACACTCTTCCGCAGGAATAAGGCACGTTTCGAAATTTTTATAAAATTGTTAATTGTTGCAAAATTTTTAATTCGCAGTTTTCGGTTCCGGCCACTCTTCCCACTTTAGAATTGCAAAATTGGAAATTGTTTATAAATGTCCAAATTTTGCAATATTTCTTTACTCTCTCATCTCAATTGCCTTTCAACAAGTTCCGAAATTCCGCAATTGTTTATAGGAAATTAGCATCTGATGCCAACCCTCATTTGTTTTACAGACAATCTGGTCGCTCTTTGCGTCAAGTATTTGGTTCAGATCGTTTTGCTTTTCGCTGATTATATTATATTAACGATTTCTGACACAGCAAAACGGTAGAAATTGTTGCTAAGGAAATATTGCTGTTTTCTAACTTTGAAAATTTCCTTTATATTCTTAATACATCGTTGAAACTTGGGTTTCATTATTTTCATTCATCTGCATTACAAATAAATTTTGTTTCTAATTTCAAAACACAGAAGCTGTTGTCCTGCCAATGTGTACGCTTCTTTATTATGTGCTTGGATATCTTCTACTTACTTGTGCTAAGTGGCTGCCAATAGTTAACCGTCTCGAGAGGAAATTGAGTAAAAAACAAATTATTTCATTATTAATTGAATTAGGATATAAACAAATTGATTTTTAAAATTGCATTTCGACGGAACGGTGGCACGGAAGGTAAAATGGAGCTGCGTAGGTTTTTGCCTGAAATGAATAGATCATGTAAAGAGAGATACAATAATGTCTCATTTAGTTAGTATAGTAATACATACATACATACATACATACAGTAATGTCTCGTTAGAGAGATACAATAATGTCTCATTAGTGTAGTAGATAGAGTAAAAATATATTTTTGACACGCGTCTTGAGCCATCCTCAACTCTAAGGCAAGCAACGCTTATCTAACAATTCAAGCTAACGCGCTCTAGCAATTCAAGTAAATACATAAAAGGAAAGACGGGGTTTGAAGAATGTGGCACTAATTCAGTAATATTGGAGAATAATGGGAGAATGCTTCGCTACGATCTCTTGGACAATTGTGACAAATAATTTAAATTCAATATAGAAACAAACAATAGATTAGTATTACAAATTGTAATGTTACACACATGTAAATAAATATGTGTAATTAGAGAAATTTCTAGTGAATGGTATGGAAAATTAAAAACGAGTTCACTTAATTTTAATGAGAGAGCAATTTTGCGGGGAAAATGTTTTTTAAATGCATTTATTCCAAATCTATATATACTTTCTTGTATGTATTAACATTCAGTGTCTATTTGTTCCTCAGACTTCAGTGTTTGGAAATGACCTTCAGAGGGGTCGCTTGGTCGAGCTCGCTTGCTATTAACTCGAACTTTGAAACCTTGAGTTCTTACAGAAGTTCCCGAAACTCATAAATAAGGCCATCTCAGACTTCCAGTAGTGGCGCCCTACGCGTCGGATTGTGAGTTTACGCACGCCGATTAAAAAAATTAGTTCCCCTGTGCAACTTAAGTGTCGGAGAGGCTGTGATTCTTTGGGTGAATAGTGTAGTAGACATAGTAATATTTTGCTGAACCTAAATACGTGAGTTCGTATCCCAGCGTTGACAAAACTTTAGGGAATTGGAAACACTTCTACGGGCCTTGTGTGTATTTTAATATTGTTATTACTATGTATATGCATATATGCAAGGAACTACGTGCCGATGCAGCATTTAGTTTTAATTCAATTTGTCTTTCGCTTTGTTTCTACTTTCATCGTAGCGGAAACATCGCTGAGAGATGGAGAACTGAATGATGAAAGTGAAGAATGATTATTTCGTATGAGTTATTTTATTAAAGAAAATATACTGTTACGAAAAAGCTGTTGTTAATTTTTTTAATGTAATTAAAATTTGCTCTGAATAGAATTATATAGAAACATTTATTTAGAACATATTTGCATTGCAAGTTCATCTACATTTGACAAAATTGTTAGGACATTTCCAGTTGTGATCAGCGGGATCATTTCTGTTTGGAACTCTTCTCAGAGAAGAAAACTATTTCCCAAACGTAAGCAAATCGAAATATACAAGTATTATGATGTTTGCTGAAGATGTAAACACACGGAGAAAGAGTAACCGAGGAAATTTTTTATAAAAGCTTGTTTGTTTGTTTTTTTTTTCAAAGTAGAATCGATCTTTTGTGTGACTATCACAACTGATGATAAATTTATTTTAACTGATAATCAGTGGGTACGTATCTGTTTAATTATGTGCGATCGTTTTTCCAAGCTCTAGATTTTAATGGTATCAACTTTGAAAAGTGACAAGTATTCATACAAACATAACATTTTCCAGGGTGGGTTAAAACACTATTCGCAAGTAGGAGTGAAAGACAATTGATTAGCTTCCATATTCACTTTATCACACCGTGTGTAAGACGTTGCCTCTACGAAGCGTTTTTCCGCCAATCATCGGATCACCTCTTTGCTTATATCTGGTGGATGTAATTCTCTTTAGAGCTTTTGTTATAAAACGTGCTTATACTAGTACTTTTATTTTGTTGTTGTTGTTGTTTAAGGTCGCATCAACTACTCTGTCATTAGCGACCACTATTGGGAGTAACGTTATGAAATGATGATGACACGATATGGTGATGAGAGGCGGTGAAAGGACGAACACATACAACCATGCCCGAGGCGGGACGCGAACCCGTGACCTCACGGTCCAAGACCACTACGGCACTACTGCCTTAGCGGTCTCGGCCACGGGGTCGTCGCTTTCATTTTATTACACATGGTCTGCAAGTAAAAAAAAACTCCATAGGATTTTATACATTTTCTTATAGATTTCAACTCTGTAAAAACGAAAGAAAAAAATACTGCTGCTACCACAGAAATTACCAAAAATGTTCCATCTCGTCAGTTGTTTTGTTACCCTTAATTTTTTCTTTGTATTTAGCGTAAAATTCCTAATTAACTTATACATAGCATTCTGCTTTGTGTTTAAAAATGGCCTTAAAACTAAGACTTCTCGTATTAATGGTATCAATGATAGCTGTACTTTGCAATATAAATGAAAACGTGATGGTACAGAACGGCACAAACTTTTCTGTATTAGTTTTCTAGTATATTTTGGTCTCGGCTAGCTATACGGACTGGCCATATGCTCTGGCCATCTGCCATCCATCGCCGCCCAAATTATATTTTTTTTACATTTTCTTAATTTTTCGGTTTCGTAAATGTAGAACGGAAATATTATTTTACGAATATTAAAGAACAGCAAAACTTCGTCATAAATGACAATTTTTTTAGAAAATTTGGAGCCGTTTTTAAGAAAATGACGTTTAGGCAATACTCTAAATTCGAAATTTGAAGCTCTTTTTCACAGAAATTTTTTGAGTTTTCGAAAAACTTTATTTAAAGTTATAAGAAGCAATTTACCTCACAATTACAATAATGTTTACAAATTGTGGGAAATGTGACGTGAAAACAAGATTTTCTCCAAAACGGCTCCAATTTTTTTCTTTAAACATTGGTAAGGATAGTGCCTAATGTACTCTATAACATGACATATACACCATATTGCTCTATTCTTTTGTTTTCTCAAAATTACGAAAATGAAATTTTTTGACCTGAATCTCTCCTGTCATTAATATTAAATTAGCGATTTGAGATTACAATAGGTGATTTGTTCATATTATTATATCTATGAGTACATGTGCTTAAATGAAGTCAAATTAACTTTCTCAAAAACTCAATTGTTTTCTGTGAAACCAAACTCCTAATACGCTCAAATGCCATTTTCTCATAAATGGGTCCATATTTTTTTTCATACTTTTCGAACGGATAGTGCTAATTGCACGGATAGTGCTAATTGAACGGATAGTGCTATGAAGCCAAGTTCAATTTGGGGTATTTTTTCGATTTTTAAAAAATAGACATATATATTTTTTGAAAACATCTCTTACACCCTCAATATGCACATTTCCAGCAGTTTGTAAACAGTGTTGTATTTGTTAGTTGGTATACTTCAAATGACGTCTGATGATGTTTTTTGAAAATTCAAAAATTTTCTGTCAAAAAGAGCTTAAAATTTCGCATTTACAGTAGCGCTTAAACGCCATTTCCTTGAAAACGGCTCCAAATTTTTCAAAGAAAATTGCCATTTAGGACGAGATTTTACTGTTCTTTAATATTCTTTAAATAATATTTCCGTTCTGCTATTAGGAAATCGAAAATGAAACTTTTAAAAAAAAGTGTACTTTGGGCGACGATAGATGTCAGCTGGCAAGAGTATGTGTCAAGTCCGAATAGCTAGCCGAGACCAAAGGAAATAGAAAGCTAATACGGTAAAGTCTGAGCCATTCTGTAGCACCACTACTTTTTTTAAAAATCTAAGTTCTATAGATCGATCTATGAAGATTACATTTATTTTATTGGAGTACGTATAAAATACTTCAACGTTTATTGGGAGCAAAATAGTAGTAGTACAGAGGTAAAAGACTTCCGTGATTCCTGCCTACAAAACTGAATTGACATTAACCCTCCAAGGACGAGTGTGACGTATACGTCACAGCGAACAAGTTGTGGCACGTCTAATTTCCTGTCTCTGCAAGTCGATATTTCTGTGCGTGTCAGGGCATTGTAGTCGCAGAAGGGTCTGGTTCGTCAGTTCATAGTGCGATCTTGTCCGAGGAAGGCGTTATAAGAGTTTTTGACGGTGTTTAAAAATTGTGATATATTTTCGATGGACCCAGATGTTAGGTAAGTTGAATTTATAGCTTATATTGTTAGCAATTCAATTTATGTCAATGGTTTATTTATCACAGATAGTATTAAAAGTAATTAAAATGATTTAATTAATTTTATTATTGTTACGGGAAGGTGTGGAGGCGTGAAAATGTCAGTGTGACGTATACGTCACACTCGTCCTTCCCCGTAGCTTTTCACGCGTCTCCACATTTTCCACATTTTTTTCATTTTGTTCCATTTCAAAGTCGAAAATTGAAATGTTTATATACATTTTCATTTATCAGGAATAACGACCGTTTTAGAGACGGACTGACTGTCGCAGAGATAATTCAGTTGCTTGAAGAAGACATTCAAGGCATCGTTGGTAATGATAATGGTGATGATAATATAGAAGTAGAGGATATTTTTATTGCACCACCGCCCGCAAACGAGCTGACTGATGAAGACAGTGGTGATGAGGACACAGGAGGTTTTCTGGACAATCTGTGTGGCAATCAATTGGTGAGTGAAGCCGAGGCAGTTTTGTCTAATGGAATTCGCATTGGAGGCCCGGTACACGATTTATCGGGGTATTCCGCAAAAAGGGAACGTGAGTGGATAGATGGAGATCTAGTTGATTCAATAAAAAAAGATGGATATTTCCAGAAGACTATGCCGACAAATATAAAAATATGACACCCGTTCAAATTTTTGAAATCTTTATAGATGAAGTGGTGATTTCCCTTTTCCTTACGGAGACCAAGAAATATGCTTTGTCAAAAAATGAAAGTAATATGAATGTTACGGCAGAAGAGATAAAGGCTTTTCTGGGTGTACTGATCCTTTCTGGTTATAATGTTTTGCCAGGGAAAAAAAGTTACTGGGATACCAAGCCAGACATGAAGAATATATTAGTATCTGAATGTATGCGGAGGGACAGATTTTTATTCATAGCCAAATACTTTCATGTTGCTGATAATTCTGATATTGACAATAATGACAGATTATTCAAGCTCCGCCCACTCATGAATCTTCTCAAGAAACGTTTTATTGATAACTTTCTTGAATGTGAATTCTTGATTATGACGAATCCATGGTGAAGTACTTTGGCCCACATCCTTGCAAGCAGTTCATTCGTGGTAAACCCATAAGGTTTGGGTACAAAATATGGTGTCTGAATACATTCTACGGGTATTTGATAAATTTTGAAGTCTATCAAGGGGAAAATACACCAGTGACAAACTCTGAATATGAAAAGATTTTTGGTAAAGCCACTGCTCCCTTGATTTCATTCTTAGAAGAACTGCCAGATCATAAAGAAGTTATCCTTATCATATAATTACAGACAACTTATTCACCTGCTTCAACCTTCTCAAGCATTTGAAAGAACGCGGATACTCAGGGACTGGAACCATTAGGAAAAACAGGATTCCTAAGATTACCTGTTACCATCGCATGAACAAATGATGAAGATTGTAGTGGATGCAGCGCGGTGTGAGGTCCGTTCTGCGAAGCGACTACATACAGGGTCAGATCAGGTTTCAGGGGATTGTTTCTTAGAGGGTAAATGAAAGTCAATGCACTTGTGAATAAATTACATTTAATTCTTGAAATATTGATTAGTTTTACAAGTAAGTAGTTAGGAAGTAAGCCGGAGGACCAATGAATGTTTATGAGTAAAGGTTTCTTCTTGCTTGAAGTTTACACTTACAGTTTGATGACAGTACAGCAAGCACCAACCCAGGTCAGACGGCTGAGTTGTGTGCGTGCCGTCCGTAGAAATGGGCTGCGGATGTTACGGCTAGTAGGCTGGATGTCACCATGGGCGCGTACTCGCGTGCTGGAGCGGCCCGTACTGTTGATCGCGGCCTGCTGGCCGCGCCGATTGATTGCCGGAGCCTTGATAGGCAGAGCAAGGACAGCTGACTCGTTCGCAGGCTGTCCGACGAGTAGAGTAGTAGTTGTAGCAGCAGTAACAGTAGTTTGACGTAGAGTGACTGCGTAATAGTAGCAGTGAGATTGACTGAAGAGTTGACTGCGTAATAGTAGCAGTGAGATTGACTGAAGAGTGACTGCGTAATAGTAGCAGTGAGATTGACTGAAGAGTGACTGCGCAGTAGTAGAGTTTTGACGTAGAAGTGTGACTGCGTAGTTTCACATAGTAGTGAACAGAGCAGTAATTGTAGCAGCAGTATAGTAGTTTGACTTAGAAGTGCCTGCGTAGTAGCAGCAGAGTAGAAATGACTTAGAAGTTTGACATAGCAGTTTCACATAGTAGAAATGACATTGAAGTGCCTGCGTAGTAGCAGCGAAATTGACTGATAGTTTGACATGACAGTGGCGCGTGGGAGCGAAGTTGCCGTATTTATTTGAACGTATGTTTCTGAGTGCAGAGGGGGGAGAGTCACGTGACAATTGCAGCTAGCCTATGAAGTACAGTGAGACGTAGTGTGCCACAAGAAATGCTCGCTATTCGTTGTTATGTTTTGAAGTGTGTCACGTGACTTGTGATGGCACTGGCTGTGCCCGCGATGGCTGCATCTCATTAGCAAGGTTTGGTATTTTCTCACGGGAACCGCGATGCTGGTTGAGAGTAAAGGGCGGTGAGGCGGGCGCGGTCGCGGTCGCGGGCGCGGGCGCGGACGCGGCTGCCTAGCAGATGCGTTCGTTGTCGGCGAATTCTAACGCCTGTATTGGGCGGGAGGCACGTAGCGATATCTGGAATGTTTGTAAATATGTCTGGCCGCCGAAGTCTGAGAAAAGCAGGTAAAAGGCTAATGGCTTGAGGGCCGCGCGCCCGCCGGGGGAGGCCGAGCCTGCCGCCCCTTCCCCGGCTTACAGTAAGTACGCGGCGGTTCGGCGCTTGCGGCCAGAGGGCTCAACGAGAGTCGTTTTGTTCCCCGAACATCTGTGTTTCATTTCTTATGTTTTTGTATAAACGTGCTAGAGCCGTGAGAAACTTTGAGGGTGGGGCAGCCGAAGAATGTTGGCCGCGCGGGGGAAAGACAATTTGAGGCTGCACCCTGCTGGCGAGTTTCCTTGTAATTGTTCGCGAGATTGAACAAAGATTAAGAGTGGATATTTCGAATTGCACAATAAAGAAAAATGATTTAATTCTTGTTGGGAAATGGATGGCCAACAATGTGGTTGCTGTTTCATCAAAATTCACTCGAAAATCTCCAATCAAGTATGTTAAGAGGATATTCTTAAAAAGAAAAAAACACATTGAATGTCCCTATGTGAACCAGCTATTATTACATCCACATTACAAATGAAAATTCTTGGTAATAATATCGAAATGGATCAAGACATCAATCAAGTACCTGTATTATCAACTCAGAGGTGAAGAATGGTACTGTCAATATGTGACATGGCTTATACCGGGTCTTTATCGTATCTTGCAACCCAGGTCTGGAAACGCTAACTCTTGTTTTGCTAATTTGGCAACGCGTGAAATACCTTCGACGCCCTTTCACTTTTAGCGAAGCCCGGTCGCGTGCCCTCAGATTTCGGGCTGAGAGAATGTGTCTAATTTTAGTTGGAAGAAAGAGAAAGCACGTATTTTGTCCTTGTTACTCTTCAACGTACTGCAGCCACTACACTGAAAAGAGTAAAACGCCTGTCTCTTCATAAACGGTGGTCACTTTGAGCATTTACTCGACTGTCAGTTTTTTGTCATTTTAAGATAATTATATTTTATTACTTTATATGAATTATTTTCAATAATTATTAATGTACTACTTAGTTACATTTTATTAGTATTTTTAATAATTTTATCGGTCACATGCGTCTTTAGCCCATTTTAACATGCAGCCATACAGGCGTGTACCTATCTGTATGTTAAGCAATTTAACATCCTTAACATCGGGTTTTAACATCTTCGGCAACGTGAATAAACAACCATTGCTTCATCGCAAGTCAAATGTTTATTAAGAAAGAAACAAGTCGGTGTAGAAAACAAATCAGATTCAAATAATTCAGAATAAAAGTAACTCATATTAGTTTTTGAGATAATTATTGTTCATTGTAACAGGTTTTAATAGTGCAGTTAAAATGTGTTTTAGGTAAATTAATTTCATTTTCCTCGCATTCCATCAAATGAAACTCTTCTTCGGTAATCATATTTACTGACGATCTGAGGTGTCGCCACTGAAAATCGACGGCGCCAACTTCCTCACCGAACGTCATTTCTTTAGTTATCTTTAACTTCAGGAGAATTATTTGTATCCATCTTTTTTCAAACCACCGTATACGAATATTGTTTAAATAGATTATATCGCAAGCAATACCCCACAATATCATAGTAACATGCCGCAACAACAGAATTCATGTTTACTATCGCAGTAATATAAATTTTCGCATAAATCGTGAGATTGACCGATAAAATGCTGAACATACCACAAAATGTTAGAGTATTATTACTGCCTCGTCCAAATTAAAAATCTCGGCTCCACTACGCTCCACCTCGATTTTTAACTTTTGGCCTCTGCGGTAATTGCTCTCATAACATTTCTAGGTATGTTTATTGTCTGTTACTAAAGTTTTCTTATTTGCTTAATATGCAGATTCCATAATAATAATAATACATTATTATTATTGTTATAAAATGAAGAGCTAGGCGGTAATATTTCACGATATATCTTTTCGATTTCTCTCTGAGCTGGCTTTACTTAAATAATTATTGTTACGTTGCTGTAAATAAATCGATAACTCCCCTCCACATTAATATTACAGTTTTGTTTCTTCAGCATACTGGGCAGAATTGCTTGAAGAGACGTTCTGTTTCCACGCTCATGCCTCAGCCCACCCCACCCCTCCCACTCTGTGCAGCGTGAAAAGATTTCGGCATGAGAGCCGTGTACCTGCCCGCCGACACTCTTGAATGGGATCAACAAAGAAACAGGAAACTTGCTGCAGCTTATGACCTGACGGTTGCCTCCTCTGCTGTCCCGACGTGCCAGGCACGGCTGTCTTGAAAGGTGTAAAAGAGACGCGGTTGCCAAATTACCAAACAAGAACAAGTACTCTCAGACATGAGTTGCAAGATAAACTAAAGACCCTGTATGTCAGCTATAAATAGTGTTGGCTATTTTCAAGAATACTGGAAAAATTTCCTAGCTGAATTCAGAGAGAGATTTGCTATCACATACCCTCACGAGATACAAACACCGGTCAAATCTGTGGGTCCCACAGCTCTGTCGTCAACAGGTCCACGCGAGTTTTAGACGCATTCGCTATGACGAGCTGACCATCTTACTTGGGGAAGTTGAAAATAAAGGATAATAGGTGTGCTAATGATGGATGCAAAGGTCGTTGCTTCAATGTGCACAAATGTACGTAGTTGTATGCTTGAAATGCACATGTACCATTTCATACAAAAATGAACACTATTTTTCTGCTGTGTAAGAATTATAATAGTTTACTAATGATATTGTAGTCATTGACTAGTCATTTAACCGTATCTTCGAAAATAAATGCTTTCCTCGTTAAAATATTTTCTCTCTTTCAACCCAGCACACATTACCCCCCAAGGACGAGTGTGACTATACGTCCACACCCTCCCACGCCTCGCTGAATCATAGAATAACATTTTTCAATATTTTTTTGGAGATTAACTAAAGTAGTTAAATTAAAATGTAACGAAGTTTATTTTTTTGATAAAAATAACTTTCGTCCTTGGAGGGTTCATTTTGCAAACGTATTGTTGCTTTCAGTTTTTTAAAATATGAAATGTGTTGTTATAAACAAGAGTGTGAGAAAGCGAATGAATGGCTCAGTGTCAAGTGTTTCTCTAGGACTCAGAAGCAGCGGGCTCGAGTCATAGTCTTCGTAGCTTTTGTTTTCATTCTACATTACAAAAAAATCACACTAAATTGCAAAATTATACATTTGTCTTGTCAAGTTTATGTATAATGTAAGCAAAATTCACAATTGCGAAAAAGAATGCAAACCAGCAATTATAAAATAATGGTACTAGGTTGTCTGGACGTGCAGCATTCAGATCAAAATAATATGATCTTAAATTGTATTCTTCGCACTAGTGTACTTCCGTGTTGTCGATTCCAGGTCAAAATAAGATAAGGGCCCTGCGGCGTTGCCGACAGTTGTAAGAAAGAAAATCAATATTTTCACTCAACGCGGCTAAGCAAATTGAACTACTCCGGTTTCAATATTCGACATGGCTCACCATTGCCAAGCCCTGCGAAGCGAATTATTGCATTAGTAAACCAGGACTTTTGGTTTCCTTATTAATGTCTCCTTGTATTTCCTAAATAAGAGATTTATGAATAAACAATTAATATAAAATATTCTAATCAAATTGGGGAAGTAAAAAACAAATATTTCATAGAAAGATAAAAAGCCCTTTTCCACGTCACCTTGTTTTAAAATCAAAATAATATATTACGCTATGGAAAAGTTTTGTAATAGTTAATTTGACAAAAAAACAAATCACTGATAAGTCAACCAATTCCGGGCAAGCACCGGATTCGATCCTTTACTAGGTTCTGGAAGAAAGGATTCTACCACTGAGCCAAACGAATACACCTTTTCAATTTCTTACATAAACTAACGTATTTAAATTGCTTGTATAAGTTATTGTGCGAAATTGCGGGCAACGTTTTAAAATGCCTCCAATGTATTTAGACATTACAAATATTCTGATGTGGCATCTTCTATCAACGAAATTAACTTGAATTCTGATACATCTCACTAACTAGTCCTACTTTAAGGGAGTCCCCTAACTACTATACACACATCCCCAAAACTTCTAAACGTTTCCAATATCGAAATAAAGTTTTCATCTCGTCAGAATATTAATCATGGTTCAAGACAAAAGAGAAATGGTGTAGAGATATTGTTTTGAAGTATTTTAGTTTGGAGAAATAATTAATCTTTATTTTTTCTTAAGGAACCATATATTTTTCTCACTAGCATAGATAGATTGTAAAGGAATGCAAATGATGTAACATATGCTAATATTTTAAGTATTTTGTGTATAAAATTATAACATTCTGACTGAATTTTAAACACTAACGGTAGTGTTTTTCCTGAAATCTCAAGTATTTAATTTAAAATCACATGTCAGAAAGTAATATTTATATACTCAAAATACTATCAAATCGTTAATATATGTTAAATCATTGTATTCGTCTATTTGATCTCTCTAATGCTCGTGAGAGAAAATACATGATTGCATTTAAAAACTCAAGGTGATTAAATTTCTCAAAAACTAAAAAATATTTCGAACAATTCTCCACGGCAAATTGCTTGCCCCATGATTTCACATTGTTGAGGAAAAACCGCATTCGATATCGGAACCGTTTCAGATTTAGAAGTTAGGGAGTGTCCCTTAGTGGTGGTACTCCCCGTATATTGCTTGAATATACACAAAACTGTTGAACAGATATAAAAAGAATAATGCAGTTTTATACATCCCCGACAAAATTAGCGGGTTTTTTTTGTTTAAATCTAATAAACTTTGTCCCACAATTGATTTTCTTCAATGATGGGTCAGTTCACCGCGGAATGAATTCCAAGCGCTAGAAATCTTTGTTGGATGCGTGATTCCCTTCCCGAGGAAACTTCTTTAATGCTTTCTGTTGA
>JAHLJT010004075.1:0-19853 GCA_031308135.1 Acheta domesticus
AAAAGGTGAGACGACGAATATACACAAAACAGTACGGCGCGGAACTCCGGTGCAGCAAACTCACGGAAGAGTGGAGGACAAATGGGACAGGCGCAGTATGGAGGTAGGGGTCAGGCGTGGACCGGGGACACAGGACGGGAGGACGGAGAGGACGGGGCGGAGGTCTGCCGGCGCCGATGCAGCCGCCAGATAAATCACGCCCCCGGCGGGGGCATTGCCCGTGATTTATCTAGGCGGGGAGATCTAGGCTCGGGGTTACAAAAATTATTCTTCGACGAGCCACGTACTATACATACGCGGCCGCCTAATGAAATGAACGAGCTGCCGCCCGGTGGGTGGAGGGGGCAAGGGCAAAGAGCGCAGCGCCGCCCCGCCCTCTCCCGCCCCTCATCCGCCGCCGGAACGACGCTGCAGTCGGCAATAGCGCCGGGAGGCATTGGCCAAGCACTTACGAAGCGCAGGCACGGACAAGGAGAAGCAAAATAACAATGTCATTAGTCGGTGGATGGGTATACTCCATCTACAAAAATTTTGTTTCTTTCGAAAGGTCACCCGTAAGTCAGTGGCAAGAAGAATACATTTAGGAATGTTATGCTTTGTTAGTTCATTATTAGTTTTAAATTTATCGTCTAAATGATTTTTCTTTTGTTCTTTTTCTACAAACACTACATATTACACTTTGTAAAATAAAATTATATATCTTTTTATTATTATTATTATTATTATTTATTATTATTATTATTATTATTACTATTATTATTTTACTACTATTATTACTATTAGTTATTACTGTTATATTTTATTATTATTATTATTTACATTCCTAATAAATTTACTAATAAACATATCTATAGTATATGATAAGTGAAGCAGTCTCACACCAGCTGGCACCCCCAAATTCACAACACAAATTATTATTTTACAATACTTATACTTCAACTAATATTTATCTACACTTACTATCTATCCTAAAAGATATACGTAATGTTGACATTCATTCAAGCATCCGCCATCTCATTTACATTTCTATTTTCAAAATAACAAATTCCGAAGCTTTCTGTTATATCGATTAATCGAATTATTATATACATCCTTGTTCCACCTTCTCGTAATGAGCGTACGGTCTGAACTGTCGTGCTCAGTACTTACAAACACAGAGAAGGTCATGAGACAACACAAGGCTCCAAGGTAGAGGCCGCCTGTCATTAATATTTTCTAGCGCTATGGAATAGCAAACTTTTAAAAAATATTGTAATCGTGCTCCGGAAATCGGCGAATTTCAAACAGAAAATCTTTATTGCTAAGCACTCATAACGAAGAGTTGGATTGTTTTTTCTATATATAGTAAATTAATTCCTTTAAAAACGTGGTGTAAGCCAGAATTTATGTTTTGTGGGTCATTGATATCGAAAAATCGATTGACTGCAAAACGTCTGTCTGTTCGTGTGTAATCACCGCCAGCGCCTAAAAACCGTTCAGCCGATTTTCTCCAAAATTTATATCCATGATCGATCTGAATTAACTCTAGGGTCTTTGAGAGTCGAGGTTCGAGGCGAGTTTGAAAACAGATATTTGATTTTGAGGGAGGAGGTACTTTACATAAAAACCTTAACATTTTAAAAAATTTTCTCTAGAAATGTTTCCAAAGATTTTCCTTACAGTTTTGATGAATAAAGTGAAGTAAACGTATAAATTTTTTTCGGCGTCTTCAACTGTAATATTGATTATATATAGGTTTCCTCCAAGAAATGTGTTCTACAAAATTAGATCTGCACATAAGGACATGTACAATTTTATTGAAAATATGAGTGGTTTTCGTATACTTTTACATGAAATATACGCAATTTTTGAAAAATATAACATATGATTTTCCCAAAATGCTTCAATTTTTAAAACTCTTTTCTCGAATAGAACAAAGTAGGTTCGTAAGATAACGGAGGTCCAATTTTCGTTGAACTCTCCGTTATTTTAAAATTCCGAATGTGAACATTGTCGGCGTCTTCCTACAATTTTAGTATTGATATGGAGTTGTTTTCTTATGAAATCTGTTTTCAAAATTAAATTTTTTAAATAATGTAATGTAAAAATTTTTGAAAATGTGAAAAGTTTTCGTGTTATTTTGAGTAAACGTTATAAATAATCTTAGAGAATGTGTGTTGTCGTAACACCAATCATTAACTTCAATAAAAAAGGAAAATTCTGAATTAAATTATCTTCTCCATAAAAGGAGAGCTCAGCTCCTAGTAGTGTTTTCAGAAGCGAAGTGCATTGAAAACTATCCTCAAAATGCGCACCAGAGCACGCTACACCGATACTGTCGAGAACAGCCAAAAATGAGCGGTACCGTCGTGTTCCGATCCTTGACAGAAACCTACGTATAGATTTTACAGGTAGATAAGGAGCGTACCACCTTCAAGACTGCGAAAGAAAGACAGAACTGATGAAAGAACGCATTTTTGACAGGGACTATGGTTCCCTTGCCCACAATTTGGACATGCCTCGTGAACCTATATGTTTTACAGCCTAAATGCGATGCATATAAATGTCATCGTTATAATATACTATTACTTTCAAAGTGACTTTGAAGAAAAAATGACATTACAACTACTGTACATACATGAAAATACTTAGGTCACCCGCATTCTCCTGCCAGGGATGCCGGTAAATACAAGGTACAATTAGCGCGAATGGTAATAGTTGAAATCTAGAAAATGGTCTCTCCTGTGAAAAAGAAAACTAGTAATGCATCAGCACATTACTAGTTTTCTTTTTCACGACAGATTTCAAACGACAGATTTGATGTGACTGTATTTCTGGCGAATAAAATATCCTTCCCGCCTGCCCTCTTCCCGCATTTGTAAAAGGAGACCTCGAACCTTTTTTTATTTGCATTTTTTTTCGCAAACCCGTCTATAGATTTGAGCATACATTCTCTGGAGTAATCTTCCGTTAGGTTTTTGTCGTTTGTCTCGTCAGTCATGTCATTTATCCCTTCGACCTGCAGCTGGGCGCCGTGAGTAACTGCGGTTCCCCAACGGTCACATGTCCCTTATATCCGCGGTGTCAGGAATTGCTTACCTCCTGTGACTTCGCGGAGCATAGTTAAGCAATTCAGCTAACGACGCCGAGATACATTTAGAGTTCAGAAGCAAAAGCAGTAGGATGTCTCTGGATTTACTCAGTGAATCAAATATAAAACTGGATGAAAAATCGATCGAAATGGGAATCACCACCCAGAAGCTGAATATTTGCTGAATACGTGCATGAGTATAATTTTATATTGATGATTTGGATTGCGATTTGTTGTGGAAATTATTGCGAGAGAAAATTCATGAGCGTTGTGTAAATGACACAAGAAAAAAATTCTAAAGAGAAAAAAAATATGCATGAAATAAAATTACAAGTTCCAACCATAGTATTTCTTTATTTGTAACAGTTTGACACAAATTAGTCAATGTTTTAGACAAGTGAAACAGTACAACATTTTGCTTTACATACTATTTACATTATATTTTATTTTTTATAGTACTTCTATATTTTTGTTTTATGTTATCATATTCTGTGCAGTTGTATTTTGAGGGATGCGTGAAGAAACTGCGTGAGTTCGCGTGATAACAAAAATCATACTACAAGATACACCTCGCGATAAATCAATACTTGCTAAAGCACATTTCTGCTTAAATACTCTTTTATCATCAAGTATAAAATTCATATGGGAATCAAATTACAATAATATTCAGTGAACATTCATCCCGTTTAATAATGACATAGTATAATAATAATATGGTATATTTTAACAGAAGATTGTTATTAAGCCTATTTGCACTATCAGCATAGATTATTAATTTTGTAAGAGTTCTTTATGAAAACGTGTTCAAACAATCAAATGCATACACGAGATGACGTGGGCGTCAAGTAGTAGTAACACTCATTACTCAGTTATATCCAAATTACCTTTTACAAAATAGTTAAAAGAAATCGTCTTTCCTGCATAAAGCCACGACAAAGTGGTGATTGGAGAAATGGTTCTAAGAAATTCTATCAATGTCATTCGTGATTTACGGTCGGTAAACTAAATTTCTGCTTTCTAACTCTTATTCAAAACAATGGGTTACATATGTGCAGCGGTGCACCCACGATTTTTCTCGGGGTTGGGCGACAGATGAGTGTTCAGCGAGCTTGATATTTCCTATAAAGAATTTTTCATTTATGCCGAATAAAAAATGTATTTTTATTTTCTGTCTTGCTGTTAATATTTATAACGAAGAAATGATATATTGCATGACCTTCCTTAGTATAAAAAATTAGTAAAAGTATATATCATTGACTTTTAGAGGGAGCTATAGCCCCAAAAGTACACCTCCGGGGTGTGCCGTTGCATACATAACATGACTTTAATTAAACAAATACTAAATCTCAATTATTAAGCAGGTAAAAAGGTACTATTGTCGAAACGTTATATGCCATATGTAAACTTGCATGTAAAAGACAGTTTTGTTATTAAACTATTCTTAAGTTTTTGCTTTGGAAGCTTTGGAAACTGTTTTTTTTAGAGAATAAAAATAGTAAAAAATTCCTTTTAATTTTGAGACTCGAAGTTAATACTACATTTAAACACCAAATCTCTCTAGAAAGCTCATGCAATTATTACAAATACTGTGTAGCTCAGTAATCAGGGATTAAACGCAAGGAAGTAAACTAGAAAACAAACATTGTTTTATCTGGTATTTCCATTGTATATTCTAAACCTTGGGTTGAGCGGTGAAAATATTGCAAGTTTTCCTTGAGAGAATTATTATGCTAATTTCTTTTTGTGTATGCATGCGAAATAATTTTATTGATACCAATTACAATTTTGAATGGTTTTGGTATGTTTTATATGTCAGTTGTTTGGTGATGGTTTGAATGTGTTGCTGAGAGGCGGTTAAGACTTACCGTTTTTGCAATAAGAGTAATCTTTTAGTTTACTCAAATGCTCATATCTGTTCTTTCGAGTTTTAAATGTAGTAGAGATGTGAAATGTATATGTAGTTTTGTGCGTTGGTTTGTATATACCTAGATATTATAAATATTGCTTCATAGTCCAAGAGGGATTTTATCCACTCAAAAATCCCGATAAGAAATATGTTCCGATTTACGAGTGTTTCACGGCCGCAGTAAAAGAATGTTAGTGCTTTTATCACAGATAAAAACAGTTCACGGAACATATACTTTATTGAACATACGGGACTAGTCAGCAGATAAGAGTAAGGACGAGTATATTCAAGAGGGGATTCTACAAAACCCTTAAAGTTTCGTAAGTTCAATGAAAAAACCACGAAAACATGATGCTAGCGTCACCACACAAAAATAGCACGAACCACTTGGGCCACTCGTGGAATCTGTACACAATGTCAGCACCAATGTTGAAACGAGTGATTAAAATGGAAAGGGAACTTAACCGATTAGTTTTTTCCACCTGTTTTATTACCGACGTAATCAGCGAGTTTCTGGAATCCGAGCGGGCTAAAAATGGGCAATGACAGACCGCTGGTGGTTCAATTCGCCGCCAACAAGTCGACTCTTGTGCCCACGTTCTCGACCAGTTGTGTCAGCGTCGCGGGCCGGCGGCGCGGGGCGGGCCAATGCGCCGTCGATACAGCCCCGGAGATCTCCGAGGCCTCGCAGCAATAAGGAAGTAATAATTCTACGGTCGGCCCAAACCCTCCGCAAGGCCCGTTATTCATAACGCACGAAGCGCGAACTTCGATTCTATACTCTGTTTTCAGAAGAATAAGAAGACGAAGTAGGAGGTTGAAGGAGAAAAAGAAGCGATTTAGCATTGCTCCTGACGCATCAGCTACTTAGGTCGTTAGTTCCGTAATATGAGTGAATGATAGATTTCTGAAGATGGTGGTGTTCGTTCCCGGATGAAACGTGAAATCCGGCGCAGACCTATGCGGCTGTGGCACATGTCGACTTGCGGGTTTCCCTCTTCAGGTATCTGCTCAAGCGAAAGCGTAGCCTCAGACGGGAAAAGCTCCCGACTGGACTCCCGATTGCGTGGTACTGTAGTACGTGTAAGTTTGTGTGTAAGAGGTTAGGACAGCCAAGGATTTGGAAGGAAAGATCGAGTGGGGTCCGAAGCCCTATATTAGTATACTGCGTGGACATTCATCTGAATGAGAGGAGATAACACGGAAAACTGCAGAACGAGAAGAAGAAAAAATGACGGACTAGTGGTACTAAACAGCATCTATATTCTCGTAATTGATATCGTCAAGTAATATAATGTTGCCCCTTTCGTCTTTCTAAACATGTAATCCACCATTACCACCGCGATTACAAAAATGAAAAACTTTTCAGTTTCTTCTTTAACAAGGAAATTTTTTAAGACATGGCGTTATCTATCTAGTATTCCCTTCTCCCTGATTCTGCTCAGCAATCACTAGTCTTACCAGGTTCTGCGAAGTATATAATGAAAAGCATTGATTGTAGGAGCGCTCTCTATCATCTAACTAGCGATTAATCACCTTAAAGTTTACAGAGAATATTGCAGCAACTGTATTATGTGAAAATAATATTTACATTCTACAGTTTTGGATGTATTAACATTGCTACTTTTTTAAACTTTCAACTCTATCCACAGTCTTATCGTCATCCAACATATCTTTTAATATAATTTTTCTATAACACCTATATTTTATTGAAATAATATTTTCTCCAGAGCATTTACTCATTTAATTTAAAACAAGCACACTTACATACATACAGGAACAATGTCATATTGCTTTATTAATATACAAAAAATATGTAGCAATATCAATGCAATTATCAAATTTTTAAGATGTCCAAACGCCCATTTCATGCATCTATATCACTCGTAAGTCACTTTTGGATGAAATCTAGATTTTTGGCCATCTTGAAGAATATAGACTAGATATACTCACATTTCTAATAATTTCAACAAATCTTAGTGAAAAATTTCTTTCTTATGTTACGTCTTGCTAAAAAATTGGAGCAATTTTTGAGAAAATGACGTTTGAACATTTCCGAAAATGCGGAATTGTGTGAGTTTTCACAGAAAAATGGTTGAATTTTCGAGAAACTTTATGTGACATTATTTAAAGCATATGCACTTGCAAATACAATAATGTGCACAAATCGCTGCTAATGTAAATATTAACGACATGAGAGACAAGTCAAAAAATTACATTTTTATAATTTTGAAAAACAAAAGAACAGCAAATTGATGTTTATGTCATTTCATTGAGTACATTTAGCACTATCTCTACCAAAAGTTTAAGGAAAAATTTGGAGCTTTTTTGAGAAAATCGTATTTTATTATTTTTTTAAAATTGAACATTGCACGCAATATTGCGCGAAAACTACAAACATTTTCAAAAAAAATGTACATGCCCTTAATGAAAGAACTCACTATGAAGAACAAATTTTATTTGAAGGAAAATCTCCATCTTCAATTTTGTAGTTGTAGGAAGACGCCAAATAAATTCAAAAAATTTACAATTTTCGTAATTTTAGTGTTAACAGTGAAAATTGGACCTACGGACACCTTTATACGTGTATTTAACTATATTCTTACAAGAAATTTAAAGAAAAAAATTGGAGCAGTTTTTGAGAAAATTTTGAAAATATCCGGGGAGTTTTCCGTAAATCTGAAAGAAAGTTTTTCAAAATCGCCTTTCGCCTTAACTCGAACCAGATCGATTGAAGAATATCCATTTTGGAAAGAATCCTGCGTATGTTGTAGGCGGTAGTCGTGTTCACAGACGGATAGTCAGGCGGGCGGGCGGGGGGGCGTGCGGACGGATGGACAGACGGACGGACGTTTTGAAAAACAATAACACTTTTTCGGAATCAGGGGACCCCAAAAACATATTTCCGTGGAATCACAAAATCGATTTTCCGCAGCATTACATAACTTTCCCTATATTACGTATATTACTCCGTATATACGTATGTATACGGGAAAGTAAAAAGAATCGGATAGGTAAAAGTCTTGTTCAGAAAATAATGCAAAAATGTTATCGAGAGCCATTCTTGTAATATTTGATACATAGAGGTATTGTGTATTATCACAAATTTGCAGAGAGAAGTTCAAGGAGAACGAGAAAATCAGATGTGCCAAGAATACGAGAATTCGAGGGTACATTATACGTGTCCTCTTTAACTATGCGCTGGCGCGCGTGCGTGTGCGTGTGTTTAAGAGAGAAACAGAATGAAAAGGAAAGAATGAAAGACAGAGAGAGAGAATGCATTAATGTTTATTAATGATTTAATCCTACAAATAAAAAATTTACTACTCGTTTCTCATTCTGTCGGGTGTATTTGCTTGAGAGCGGACAGAATTGTAACCAGGGTTCATTCATATTGTTTATAGTTACGAACAAATAAATGGTTGATTTTTTAGCAGAAAAATCCGCCGGTACACATAATGTGAATGCAGTCACTCTGACCGGGAGGTCCCAGGTTCGAGTCCCGACGGCGGCAAAATTTCGACACTAGCTTGTCAGCTGGGTCGAATTGAGTCGCTGTCTGAAGGAGAATTCTAGCGGACGGCTGCTCTGATCGGTAGTTTTCCGTGGTTTCTCCGATCAACACCAGGTGAATGCCGGAGCACTACCCTAACAAACGGGCCACGGACCGCGCGCGATCTTACCTTCCTCTTCCTTGTCCTATCGTCTCCTCTTACACACACATTACACTAACATGCACTACACTACCCACATGCATGGGAGGGACTGATCGGGAGCTTACGGCTTGTCCCGGCTGTGGCGGTGCCCTGCTGGTGGGAGATAGCTGGTTGAGGGAAAATCCCGCTGATCGACGGTAGGTCGGCGCCAGATCTCGCTATCCAACGGGGAAAAGATCATCGCCACCTCCGAGAAAAAAAACACGCATTACACTTACGGGGACAAAACACCTGAGTAGTTGACGCGCCGGAAACACCAATCAATCAATATAATTTGAATCAGGAGCGTGAGGTTCGAAAGATTTTGTACAATAATAGCGTTTAGGGAGAAAGAAGTTTAAGAAGGTACTATATTAACATTTGGGGTTTGTATTTTATCTATACACTAAATAACGGGGACCCGTGCCAACATTCCGCGCTATGTAAATCATTGTTTTAAATTGAAAATAACTTCATATGAAACACAACTTTAGGACAGAACTTGAAAAGCATTATGAAGCGTTGTGGGACTGTCATGGTGGGCCTTTGAACGTGTCACTTTAACTGTACTTCGATTTCGCGTTGTGCTCTCTCCTGATCACCCTGCTAACAGTGTAAAGTCACCAGAAGAGCTACATCTTCACTCATTCTTCGGTCCACTTAACCCTCTTTCATTCTACATGCTCTTCGTGCATTTTCACAGGACGTTGCCTCGCATGTTTCATCGCATGTTCATCAGCTGTTCACCAATTGTTTCCACAATTGACATCTGAATTTTTCTTCCAATTGTTTTCCCCAATGTTGGTCCGAATGTTCTCCAAATCATTCCCAAATGTTCTCCCAAATATTCAGCGCATGTTCCTCCACCTGATAATCTGGAAATTAAACTGAAAATGCAAAAATTGATTTAACTTTCTTATTGAAAAATACATTTATAAACGATAAGGCGTATGAATCGGGAAGTTCTGAGTAGCTAGAATACCCGGAAGAGCAAAACCCCAAAAATGTAACAGAAGATCCCAAAGATGTTTGGAAAAAATGCAATCTCCAAAAAAAGAACTTTTAAAATAATTGTTTGAAAATCGAAAAAACATTCACAGAGGAACCCAGTTTTCATCACTTCTCGCAACTCATGCTACAAAATGACGGAACCATCAAATCATGTAATAGGACGTCCAAAATAGGACTCATTGCGTAAATTGCGATTCAGAAAACACAACTTGAGGTTTTATGCCTATAGTTTCTTACAAAAGGGAATAATACTTCTTTCCTTAACTTTAGTACTTATAGAAAGAATCGTTATATACAATAAGAGCAAGCACGAAGTGATTATGTAATCCACGATCAGAAGGCAGCTATTACTTTTGGAAATTTCAAACCAGTATCACAAAATAAGTGGTTTCTAAGATGCTCCAAATCCACACCTTCTTATTTCGACACCTTCGTATTCTTAAATGGCTTTCGAAAAGCAAGCGAAACTACCGGACCTCGTTTGACTACACATTGATGTAGTATTTTTTCCTGATATCTGGTAAAATGAAAAAAAAAACCTCTGAGTTTATGAAAAGTATATTCTTGATAGTAAACTGATTGCAACATTAATTTTTACAAGTACGTAAATCGAGACATATTTCTACGTCTCTCACGGGATGTAATCCATGCTGTTGTCTATGATGAATTTATGAAAATATTTGCTTCAGCTTTCCGCATTTTTAGAAATACACAAGGATTAAATTCGCATTAACACATAGATTTTTTTGAAATAATATTTATGTTAAATATTTATTAGACAAAAATATTCTCTCTCTACTCGGACTCCGAGAAAAATGATGTTCACAGATTTATATGCATTCATGGTTTAATTTTAATAGCAAACCGGAATGCCGGTGATATAACCAACTGCCAATATTAGTGTGGAAGCGATTACTTTTGTTTATGTGACTCCAAATAGAAATACAATGGAGCTGTCATCGCCTTGCGGTATCGACCACTGATTTAATGAGCCAAAGGCCAATGTAAATTTATTAGCAATATTTATTGCATCACATTTATTTACTGGTACTCATTGAAAATGACGGTGATATCTCTTTCTTTTGAATGAAGTGTTAACATTATATTATTCGTTAGTTATATGATCGTTAAGGATTGCAACACTATATATATATATATAAACATTACATACACATGTCCGTATCAGTCAAAAGAATTAAACAAATTAACAATAATTTCACCGTTACCTGACTCAATCAAACACTATTTAAAAATTTGCAAGGATATCATTCGGAAGAAAATAATTGTATCTTTACTCATTGATATACTCTTCAGACACAGTTCTATATACTTGCGCTGGGGTCTCCTTATTATTTTTGCCATTCCGCCAACTAAAGAATGTTCTCATGAAATCAATTTTTTTACATAAACAGAATGCAAGAAAAGTTCGCTTCAACCTTTTTAAAGAAATATTACATAAACAAATTTTTCTTTAAGAGTCGGTAAATGGTGAATTTCAGTGAAAACATTCCGATAAAGAATAGCCGGTCATCTTTTAAATTCGGCCATCATGGGCTATCCGTTTACCTGTGTTGTATATTGTATATTTTGTAGAAGGCTCTAATGATTGGTGTCTGTCGAGATCTCATTCATTAATAATAATAATAATAATAATTTATTGATGTCACATATACAATTACAATCGTGTATGACGAGTCAATGTATATTGGGTGGAGAGAGGGAAGTTACATTTACTGTCCAGAAGCAAAGCAAGGGGCCATCTCAGCATTTGCTCAAAGGACCAGGAAACTGGACAGAAAAAACCTGATCGAGATGGAGTCATTGCCCTAAAATTATACTACAATACTTTTTACAGGTAGATTAAGATATTATACAGTATACAATTATTTTAGTAGCAAAATATTTAACATTTTAGAATTGTAGTTTTATGTTTAATGTAAAATTAAAATTTACTTGTTACTGTCATTCTACTGCTACTATAATATAATAACTATAATATAATAATAGTAATTAGTAATAATAGTAAAAATAACACATAAAATAGTACAATAATATTAATTATCATAACAGCTACATATAAGTAATAATGTTAGCATATAATTGTCCAATCTTGAAATGGTAAGGAGCAGGAGGCAGGTTTTGGCCAGGTTTTTTTCTATTCCTACACCTAGTCCTACTGCAGCACCTGAAATCAGTTTGTACATATTAGTTACTGATGTATTCCTGAACATTATAAAAAGTTTTTTGGCCAAGGAAGTGTTTAAGTTTATTCTTGAAGTTGTGTATTCCTGTTATTGTTTCTCAGATATATAGGTAATTTATTGAAGAATTGTATTCCTGTAGAGAATGTACCCTTTTGGCATAGTGTACTTGTGCACAATGGTTGATGAAGGTTATATGCTTGTCTTTGTGTTGTATGAGTGTAAGTTTGAGTTAAATTTGTAAGGTGTGTTGTTGTTTATTAGATTTTTCCTTTACAAACATGAGAACTTCGTAAATGTATATACAAGGCAGTGGAAGTATGTTAAGTTTCTTGAATTGAGGTCTACAGGACTCTGTTCTTTTTGTATTTGTTATTGTTCGGATGATCTCTTTTGTAATTTGAATGTCTGCTTAGCCTCTGGTGCTTGGCCCCACATTATTATTCCATATTTGAGAACAGAGTGCACATTCGCAAAGTACACTGTTCGGGCTGTTTCGATGGTGCTGTTTCTAGTTATTATTCTAAGAGCATAATTAAGTTTGCTCAATTTTAAATTAACATCTTGTAGGTGTGAATTCCATTTGAGGTTGGATTGTATGGTGATTCCAAGAAATTTTGTATTCTGTGTTTGTGTTATGCTGTTGCCCTCTAATATTAAATTTGGTGAGTATTGTTGGGAGGTGAGTGTTGCGGAAATGCATTGTGATTGTTTTGTCTTTGTTTAGTACTAGTTTGTTTTGGTGGATCCATTGAGTTAGTTTGTCAATGGCAGAATTGGCTTTGTCTTGTAGGGATATTGTTGTTCTTTCTTTGAATATTATATTTCGTGTCATCAGCGAAAAGTACTGTTTTGTTTGTTTTCCATTATTAATGGCAGGTCATTTACAAATATGAGAATAAAATTGGGCCTAGTGTAGATCCTTGCGGGACCCCATAGGTCACATCTCTTGGTTCTGAGTGATGATTGTTTATTTTGTTATCTTTTAGGTAAGGTAACACTACTATTTGTTTTCTGTCTGTTAAATACGATTTTATCCAGTTATAAGCAATTCCCCGGATTCCATAAGATCTAATTTTGACAATAGAATTTTATGGTCTATTGTGTCAAAAGCTTTTGACAAGTCAAGGAAAAGACCAACAGGAATTTCTTTTTTTTCTAGTGCCATAAGGATTTCATTAATAAAGGCGAATATAGCAGTTCAGTTGATCGATTTTCCCTGAATCCATGTTGTGAGTCAGTGATAATGTTACAGTGTATCAGGTTTTTAATCTTTTCATAGAAGAGTTTTCTAATATTTTTGAAAATCCTGACAAGAGTGAAATTGGTCTATAATTCATTACATTTTGTTGTTACCTTTCTTGTGAATAGGTTTAATTACTGCAGTTTTGAATATGTTTGGGAAGGAGCCCTGAGTAGTGATTGGTTGTATAAATATGTTAGTGGTTTGATGATGTATGGAGCAATCTTTTTTATTAAGGAATCTGGAATGTTGTCTATCCCAGCAGATTGTTTATTTTGCATTTTATTTTATAATTTGAAGTATTTCCTTTTCTGTTGTTTCTGTGATATACATACTAGAAATCGAGTTTTTAAAGAAAGGTGGTGGTGATTGTTGAGATGTAGTTTTTTGGTTTTGCTGTTTGCAGAAGTTTGCCAGCTATTTCAGAGAAATGTTTATTGAATATATTCGCTGTTTCATTAGGGTTTGTTATTCTTTTGTGTTCATGAACTAGTTCAATATTTTGTGTTGTTTTGTCATTTGCTGTTAAGGTTTTTTTTTACAATGTTCCACATGGCTTTTGTTTTATTTTTAGATTTTTTTATGTACTCATCATTTGACAGTTGTTTGGCCTTTATTATAACTTTTTTAAGTATGGCTGAGTATCGCTTATAGTAGCTGACTATTTGTTGATTGCAAGAGTGTTGTTTTGTGAGTGTATGAAGCTCTCTTTTTCTTTCACAAGAAATTTTTATACCTTTGGTTATCCATGCTTTACTGTTTTGTGTATTGTTTGTTTTGTGATACTGTAGTGGATGTGAGATGTTGAAATGATGTTTGATTGTATTAAAGAAGGTGTTGAACTTTAGATTGATGTCAGATATTTCATATATCCCTGACCATGATTCATTAGTTAACATCGTGATGAGTTTGTTCAAGTTTTTTTGCATTAAATTTCCTAGTCTCCTTTATTGGGTTTACTTTTTATTGAGGTGGAATTTATTTGAAGAGTGAGTATTTTGTGCATTATGGTCACTGAGCCCCGTATCATTAGTGGTGATTGTATATGTGTGTTTTGTTTTTGTCTAAGAAGATTTGGTCTATTGCTGTTTTGCGTGTTCTTGGATTGCCTGGTTGGTGTGTCAATTATTGCATCAAGATTATAGGAGCGTACTAAGGTTCTATTAGTTTGTTTCTGTCCTTTTCATGAATGTTGTAAGCTGTAGATAGGAAGTTTATGTTTATATCACCACAGATTATGATAGAGTAATGTGTCCGCTTTGATAATTTATCCAAGATTATTTCTAAGTTTTTAAGAATATATGCAGATCTCCATTAGGAGCTCGGTAGATGCTTATGAGGAAGATGTTTAGATTTGGAATGTCTACAATTGAACATTCCATGTCAGAGTCGCATGTTATCTGTTTGAATTCAGTTACTTCTTTAGAATTATGTTATTGGCCAGGTATATGCATGTGCCTCCATACGTATTACTACTGTTGGTGTGTTTGACCTTACGACAGAAGTAACCAGCTAAATAGAACCCTGGAATTTGTGTCATTTTTATTTGATCCTCCGTAAGCCAGTGTTTCAGTTATACAGAGTGCACTTGTGTGTTTGGGAGTGGTATTTTAACATAATTTCTATTTCAGCTATTTTGTTTTTTAAAGATCGAATGTTTCTGATGTAGAATCTTAAAGGTGCTGTTTTTTTCAGTGACTGGTGTAGGAGTGGTTGTTTGCTACAGGTTCAGTTGCTGGATAGGTTTTGGACCAGCCCGTAGGTTGTAGGATGTGGATCGAGAGGGTTTTGTGGGAGAGTTTTGGGAGATTACAGGGAGTAGCTGCTACAACAGCATAGGTGGGAGTGGGAGTTACAGAATAGGGGATGAGTCTGAGTTTGGGGGAGTAGGAGAAGGGGCTGGTGAGGAGGGAGCAGGGGTTGATGAAGGCGTGGAGAGGGGAGGAGATGGTGCTAAGGGAGAAGATGAAGGAGCCTCTACGGATGTGTGTAGCTAACTTACATCCTAGTGCTTGTTTGCCAGCTTGTCTCAGGTGGAGACCATGCCGGGTGAATAGAGTTTCTGAGAGAAAGTCCAGATTTATTAATGTAATTTGTGTGTCTCTCAGATGCTGTGTAAGTTTGTTGTTGGCTTTTTTAATTTCCGGTTGTTGACAAGGGTGTTGTTGTGCCAGGGGGGCAGAGTGGTCATTACTACATTTGTTTTTTTGGGCAACCTTCTGTATTTTTTGTATTTGTTTACGGGTTTCTAGTTGGTTGCCTTGGTTAATGTCGTTCTGCCCACCAATGATAACCACTGTGTCCTGGGTTGTAAAATGCTGTGTGAGTGATTCCAAGTCGCTAGTCACATCTGCTAAACGTGCATTAGGCTTAAAAATGCCTGTGACCGCGTATTTGGAGGGAAGAAGCTCTCTCAATTTGGAGGACATGTTCCTGCCATGGCTGGTCTGCTAATATTAGAACTTTCTGTTTCTGAGAGAGTGTGTTGTTTGCAAGTTGTGCTTGCAGGTCCATGATTACGGTAGGTTTTGTTGTCTGTTTGGACACTGCAACTTGTGTTTTTGTGTGTGTGTGTTTGTGTAGAGGTTTTGTGGAGAATGAAGTAGTGGGTTGGTGAGGAGGAAACACAGGGTTTTGAAGGAGATGGAACCTGTTGCTTGTAGGGAGGGGCATACTGTGTGTGTGTACGTTGTGATGCAAGTGGGTGGCTAGGCCCGGCTAAAGGTTTATTTGTTTTGACTCTAGTAACTAATGACCAGCCATCTGTGTTCAGAACGACCTTTTCCAGCCTACGGATTTCTGCTTTAATTGCATTCACCTGATTGAATGCAGCCTCTACGTGTTTGTAGGCTTTCTGGAGGTCGGCGTTGAGTTTCAGAAGGGTTGCGTGGTGGTGCATGTGATGTGCTTTCAGATTACGTTTAAAGTATAATTTAGTATACAAGTGTAATCTAGTAAGATTTTTTTCTTTTAGAAATTTATATTAATCAGGAGATACAGGCTAGTGCTTTAACTGAGTTTTACCAGGCGTGTGTTAGAGTGAGGTTAGTTTCAACAGTTATGTTACATGCACACTGTACTTATATTACATGCACACTTAGGACACTTCACATGCACACTGCACTTAAGACACTATATATAACTACTACTTTACACTACACTAGTTTTAAATATAGGTTACACACTAAAAAGAACTAATACAATACACTTCACAATATGATTAGTCACAAGTCACTGAACACGCGAGTGGCGGACGGTTAGAGTGTAATTGATGGTTAGCGATTTAATTACTGAAATAGTTAATATCTAATTTGGCTAGTATTTATCCTGTTCAGACTACTTAATTGATGCACTGTGCAAAATATTTATTATGGTAAGTATTAATTGACTGTGTAAAAGTGACGAAAATACGGAGCCAACTTTGTTTACACTCTACACGGCCGCCATCTTGGAAAACTTAAAACGTGCTAATCGTGTTCTAGGCCGGAGAAAATAGTACGAGCTAAGCAGTATTTGACAAGGACGTAAGGCTTATAACATAATGCAATGTCCACTTTGAGTTGATTAATTTCTGATCTTCGTACGTCGTCGAATGAATTTATAAAATAAATAAAATATTTCAGTGTGATTGTTAACAATTAATTGTCCAAACTAATCCTTGTAGAAGATTTTCTTCCACATATCCTTAACGATGTGGCATTGCACAAATCATCAGTGGAAACGGTTTATGCATAATTATGACATCTTATAAATCGAAGACAGACTTTATTGCTTGTAAGTTACAGCTTTTAAACGATTTTTATGAACATTTATTGTTTACCTACGATCACATTTAAGGAGAAAATTTATTATTTATATATTATATATTTTAGACTCCCCAATTCTCTACAAAACATTTGAGTAAATTCATAAGATTAGCCAGAGGGCAATCAGAAGTGCATAGGACTGTAGGAAAATAAATGGCTTTAAAGCAATGAATTCATCGTTCACTATGGTTATTCTGGAATCTGTAAACAATCAAAATGTTAATATTACATAAAACCTGACCACAAAAAGAAGAGACGCTTGATGAGAAAATCAGCAATGACGACTGAGCGGACACGGGTACCGGGTCCCTCGCCAGGTAACGGCGGGATTTCCGGTCTCCCAGCAGACAAGAGTGGTAATGGGGCAAAGAGGCAGCAGAACGGACATCCGATCGGGTCAAAGCCTGGAAAGCCGGGCGGCTGCGCCCTAATTGAATGTTTGTTGCGACACACGCAATTTCGGAGCGGATGCGAATCGGCCAGTAGACGACGCGTGCGCCTCGTAGCAGGACGGGCCATTCGAAATTCCGGGAGCGGCGGCGCCGAGGCGTCGGACGGCGGGCGAGGTTGCACGGGTGCCGCCGATGGTTCCAGAGCCAAAAATTTGATTACGTGATGGATTGATTAGTGATTCCGTGCGCGTCAACTGCTAAGGTCATTAGACCCGTAAGTGTAGTGCATGTTTTTCATTGCGGAAGGATCCCCTCCATCATGGTAGAGATCCCCCCTCGCTGGTTGGCGAGATCCAGCGTCGGACATTCGTCGGCTTGCGTGGAGCCAAAAAGAGAAGGCGAAGAGCAAGGAACGCCGTGACGAGTCGTATTGAGAAACGGGCAGCGGCGGAGCGTGGGCGAAACCAGGATGTTGATGGTGGAGAAGCTACGTTCTTAAGGTTGATTTGAATGCGTGTGCTGGAGAATACTAGAGGTGAAATGCCTCGGTGGTTTCTCCGAATTCAGAAGCAATGCCTAAAGAAACTGACCACGGATGGTTGTGTTAACAAGTGTTTATGCGTTTCTCTTTGTTATTGTGCAAAAACGTAAATAATAGAAGACGAAGGAAACTAAATAATGAGGGCGTTGGATGTAGACCACCACGCGAGTGCTCGTATACGACGCGCGCGTGAAAGAATACTGAAAATAAAAATAAATAAAAGATTTATATTTATGGCAATACTATAAAGCATTTTCGGTGTCGCATTACTAAGCTTTTCACAGCCGATGAAAATATTGTATGGCGTTGCGTGAAAATATACGAAAAACATGGGGATAAGAAATTAATGAAGGTTATCCATGAAAATTAATTTTTGTCGATATCTTAAAAATCTGACGTGACAGAGCAAAACGTTTACATATTTGAAATCTACATGAAAAACTACATTGGAAAGAGTAAACACTATACCAGATACATCATACCAGAACGCATAGCTAGTATATCAGTGTAATCAATCAATCCCCCATCTCGATCAGGTTTTTCGTCCCAGTTTCCCTGATCCTTGAGCAAATGCTGAGATGGTCCCTTGTTTTGCTTCTGGACATAAATGTAACTTCATTATTTGTGCACGTCTTCTGAATTTCAGTGGGAAATATAGTTATTCAAATTATCGTTTTCCATATTATCGCGGCAAAAGTATTATTCTTTCATGAAGAACATGAGGGTTCAGGGCAGGAAGTTATAGCTAATTTACCTTTGAAAATATATTTTATTATATAGGAGCGAATATTTTTGTCAACAAAATTCGAAAAAAAAGCCTCTCTTTTCTGTATTCAACATTCGACTAGAATATGGTTAGGATACAGATCACAGAATTATGAAAACGTACACAAAATTCACTTCCTCCCCATAGCTCGTCACACACAGTTTGTAACTGTTTTTGACGTAAATAAATAAATAAATAAATAAATAATTGAAAGCAAATGCTAAAGTGATTGTGGATTCGAGGGCGGACACCAGAGTGAAGGAGACGTTGGTGGAGGTATATGGGAATAGAAACCAGAGGGGAAGGGAAAGCGAAAGTAGAGGTGGATTCGAAGACAGGAGGATTGTCTATGGATCAGGCCGAAGCGGCTGAGTTTGCTATGTATCTAGGCTGAATTCAATCGCGCGCTCTCTGGAGGAGAATTCTAACGGTCGGCTGCTCTGGTCGGTAGGTTTCCGCAGATTCACCGATCAATACCAAGCAAATGCTAGAGTCAAACTCTAGCAAAACGGTCATGGACTGAGCGCGATCTTTCCTTCCTCTTGCTTACCCTATTCTCCCACCTTATAAACACACACACGTGCACTTCTCTATAAAAACATGGCGACACACTAGTAGGGAGCTTGCAGCTGCCACAGTTAATCAATGAAGGCCGAGGCGAAGAAGTATGTTGTTGTAATTGTAGTTGTAGTGAAAATGGCGTTGATATTTTGATGTGTTTATGATCGAATAAGTGGTGATGGTTAAGAAGGTCGTGGGGATGGTTGTAGTGGCGGTGATAGCGGTGACCGTGAGGTTGGTGGAATTGATCGCTATTTGTGGCCGTTGCAACGGAAGCGATCGTGATAGAAACGCGGCGCACACAAGAATAGTATATCGCTCACATTCTGCAGCACTCTGCAACAAGACTTCCTCATCGTGTTTGCCCTGCTGTCAATCACATCAGATGACGGGATTTCTCTCTCACAAAACAAGGGAGCTATTTAACAGCAGTTTGCGGGTCGGAAGTACTCCATTTTCAACCCGAATGGTCCCAAAGGGTTGAAGTACATTATCTCATGCGTTTCCATCAGCTATTTCGGCTTGAATATGAATCAGAAACTATATGGAAATATAAAACGAATGTGCGAAAAAGAGTAGTTTAAGAGTAGAGTGTTTGGTATGGCATCTTATTCTATTGGTATGGAAACAATATTTCAGAAACGATATATTTGATAAGAGG
>JAHLJT010004080.1:0-19952 GCA_031308135.1 Acheta domesticus
CAATCTAGTTGGAACTGGGAGATCTGCAGTGGCGTAGCGTCAGGGGACGCTAAGAAGCTGAGCATTCCCACGTGAAATATAATCAAAGAAACCTAAATATTGTATTGACAGTCTTCCAAGTGAGTGAAACACATTCAGCGAAACACGTTTTGTATTAATTTTGAAGTGATTTCCTATGATTGATTCCTACGCGCGTTTATACAAGCTGGCCTCTGATTGCTTGGACGGTAAAATGCTTTTAGCGTCTGCCGCGAGATTGCGACGAGCAATGACGCATGCGCAGACGGCCAGGTTTTCACCCCTGCCCGAGGATTTTCCAGTCCCGAAAAGCTAGCATTGTGGCTGGTGAGAAAGGCTTATACGAGCAAGTTGCTCGTTCGTGCACGAGGAGCGCAGCACACTTGAGGTTGTCAGAGAAATATTTTTCTTCTCACTCGTGATTCCGTGCATGGTCATGAGCACAAACAGTAGATAAAGTGATTGCCTACTAATTCTCAATTAATATCTAAGAAGTTGAATTCTTACATAAATATATTAAATTTTATTTTGATTCGAAATATATCAATCCACAAGTGATCTCATTGTCAATCGCGCATGAGATCTAATGCTGAGCTATTTCATAATTTGCTTTCAAGAAGTTTCCTGACATAAATCTGTTGAAGTAGTGTAACATTTGTTTCAATAACATAGATTCTAGAAAACATTAAAAATCATGATGTCTTCAGTTCGCATTATTGTTGAGCATCCCCAAACGCAAAAGACACGCTACGCCACTGGAAATCTGGACTCTGATCGAGGCAGCCAATTTGGATCAAATTCCAAATATCTCTCAACCTATGTAACAAGCAAACTTAACTTAAAACTTAACCTATGTAACAAGCAAATTATGTTAATATAAGTATTAATCTATATGTATTTTGTCATATTGAAGATAATTTATTGGTCTATTACGCCTGCATTGACCAAGGGAGTGTCATTTTTTGTGCACACATTTTTAAAACTCTTGGAAATCGGAGTAATGCGATTCAGATCGCTAGATTCTGATTTTGTGTCAAAAATAGACCGAATTCTATTGTTCCGTGATTCTGTCAAGTTAGTAACTGTCACAACAGAATCATAAAGTCAGAAACATGTTGGCACTAAATGACCCTGCCTTTGTCTAAATTGTAACCAACGTTTTCACAGGAAACAGAATTACTCCTCAACAATGAGGCATATTTTTCAAATCAAATTTATTGTCCATTGTTAAAGATGGTAAAACTATTTCAAACAGTACTTGTAAATAGTATTGATCAGTGTTTCATGTCAGGCCGAGCAGTAGCGTATCTACGGTATGGCAGGCATGGCACGTGCCATGGGCGCCACTCACTAGGGGCGCTATTTAAAGTACACCCGTTAAAACAAATAACAACCACCTTAATTTCAAGCATCCCCACAGGGGCGCAAATTCTATCCTTGCCATGGGTGCCTGAATACCTAGATACGCCTCTGGGGTCAAGGAAGAAAAAAACGAAGTATAGTTGCGAGACAAAAAATGACCTCACCAGTTACCCCTCCCTCTCCTCCCCCTCCCCCTCCCTCTCCTCTTCCCTCTCTTTCCCACCATCTTTCCTTCCACCTCTTCCCCTTCACTCTCCCATTCCTCTCCTCTCCCTTTTGTCCCCTCTCCCTCTTGCCCCCTCCATCTCTTGACCTTCTCTCTCCCATCCCTCTCCCTCGTTCCCGCCTCCCTCTGTTCCTCTTTCCCCTCCACATCTTCCCTTTCTCTCTCCCATCCCTCTCCCCTCCTTCCCTCGCTTTCCCTCTCGCTCTTCCCACCAACTGCCCCTCCCTCTCACTTTCACCTTCTCTCTCCCACCCCTCTCCTCTCCCTCGTTCCCGCCTCCCTCTCTTTCCCCTCCACATCTTCCCTTTCTCACTCCCACCCCTCTTCCCGTCCACTGCCCCCTGAGCACAGCCGTGCCTCAGTGGAGGAACGGGAGCCGGCGCTCCGCGTCGCGTCGCCGCCAGCGCCGCCGCCAGCGCCAGCGCCGGCGCGCGCCCATTGCAACCTCCGCGACGAAGGCGGCGGCGGCGGCGAGCAGCCCGGCGCCCAGGTAGGCGGCGGGCTCCATGAGCGCCGCCAGCCGCAGCGCCTGCGGCTCGTCGGCGGGCGCGGCGCCGGGCCCCGCGCTGGCCACGGCCGGCCCGCGCCGCAGCACGCCCCGCTCGCGCACCTCCCGCCAGTAGTCGCTGCGGCCACGTCATTCCGTATTAAATCAACAGTTTTATTTAAATTTTACCTCACCATTTTAGATTCAGATGAAATTTGACACATAGGTAAGCCCCCATGCGCCAAGAAATAAAAACCCAAGTATACTATAAGTAACTATACTATGGATGTGAATGCTTTAATAGACTTAACTGATTTTCCACAGCGTGGCACTAATAATGAGAAGGAAACTACTTCGTATGTTTATTGTTTATAATACTTGGATTACAAGTTTCAAACAATGTGTTTCATACAATGTAAGAAATGCTTTTGTGAGTTATTATGACATTGTAATTTTAATAAAGGAAAATATAATTTACAATACATTCATTTTTTAAAATTATTTTGTGACAGTTTTGCTTTTTTTTCAAACAGAGAATTGTTATTCTCAATGCATGTTCTTTCTCTCATAACTTCCCATATCACTGTACTCTCTCTGTCCATTAAAGTCCGATTAAATTAAGAAGGTGATTGACAGTTCTGTGTGACGTCAGGACGCCTCTCCCGTTTCCATGGTAGCTGCCAACCAGAGAGACAAAACGTGACGTGTCAGGTCGCTCAGTTGCCACTGCCGAACACGGGGAACGTTTGAGCATCGCACAGCGACTTCCCTGCCGCCGCGCCGCCCGCGTTTCTGCCTGTGCTGCGCGCGCAATGTGTACTTTGTTGTGATGAGTTGCGTTGAGGTTAGGCTTTTGTCGTATTTTTTACACTTTTACACGTATTTTTTGAAGTGTTTGTTTTCGTGTCCCGGTAACACGTGCTCAGTGGTTTGCGACCTGGCAACGTCGCTCCCCTCCACTCACAAATGTCAATCACCTTCTTAATTTAATCGGACCTTAGTATGAATGAAGAATAAGAAAACTACAAATTTTGAGTAAAATATTTCCATCCACTTGTGAAATACAGCTATGGGTCATTCCATATTAAATCAACACATTTTTAATTAAAATTTTACCTCACCACTTTAGATTCAGACAAATTTGACAGGTAGTATGAATAAAGAATAAGAAAACTACAAATTTTGATTAAAATATTTCCATCCGCTTGTGAAATACAGCCATGTAAAATTTTGCAAAATTGGGTTCCCGAAAATTTTAAAATTGATGTAGCACCTTACTAAATTAAGATAGAGTGCTGGAACGTGTGTCATTTTGCAGCTTTCTTTATGGCCTTTCATATGATATACAATTCAATAGGGGTTCCGTTCAAAAAGGTTTTCAAATTTGAATTTCAAATTTTGATTTTGAGTTTTTTCAAAATGCTCATCTTCAAAAAAATTCTAAAATAATCCTTAAATGTTTCCAAACAGATGATGCAAGTTTTAAAATGGGACTGCAATGGGTTCATATGGTAATCTTTACTTAAAATGCACAATATTTACTAACTCTAGATTTTACTGATTTAAATGCATTTTATTTCAAATTATCAGCCCTAATACATATTTCTGTATTTCACTACAGATGGAAGTATTTTACTCAAAATTTGTAGTTTTCTTATTCTTCAGTCATACTACCTATGTGTCAAATTTCATCTGAATCTGAGATGGTGATGTAAATGACTGTGTTGATTTAATATGGAATGACCCGTGATATGAATAAAAATGAGCTATTACTTCTTCTCCAATTTTCAAAGCAATTGATTCAAGCAGTATGAATAAAAAATGCGAGTAATTGCTCTTATTTTGAGCAATTTCTCCATTAATGAGTAACTACTCGGCCGAGGAGCAATGGAGTATTTTTCGTATGAATAAAATACAGAATTTGCTTCTAGTATGTAGCAGTTACTTCGAATTTTCGGAGCAGCCTCTGTAGGTGACTCAGATCGTATTGAATGATAGCAAGACAGGTTATACACGACAGTTGTGAGCTGGTTGTAAGGTTTTAGGTAGTGAGTGACTGAATGATGGAAGATTTCCTACGATTTCGCCAACTATGCACGGCAACTGTACCACTTAACCTAACACGGTCGACAGCATCAGGAACGAGCACGCGTCGCCATGATGGTAAGACCACCCGCGACGCGCGGTAAAGTAGACAACAAAACAGACGAAAATTGACCAATCACAACAAATCAGTTAGTGAGCAATTACTTAGAGAGAGAAGCAAACGCATCAGGTTTCGCAAACTTTTTATTCATATGAAAATAAGCAATCGCTTTTGAGAAGTAGTTGTTCCTACTTGTACTCGTGAGCAATTGCTTTCAAGTACTTACTCATTTTTATTCATATCACCCACATACTGCGATTTCTGTAACTTGGTCCCTCAAGGCAACTCAAATCCCATCTTCTCGATAGAATATGTAACGGAATTTCGCGTCTTTCTCAGTCGTTCCGCTAGATTTCGCACGATCGCGACCGTATAAAGCAATGCTTGCGATCATGCGACTTCTACCGGCAAGAGCGAGAAAGACGCGAAATGCCGTGCATATTCCATCGCTTTGAGGGACAAAGAGAAATCGCAGTACACGCATACAATAAACGCAGAATACAATAATATAAATATCATCATTATTAACACGGCTTTTAGCTTTGGTGTAATTTTTAAGTTATTATTATTGCATATATAGTTTTTGTTATTTTATTATTATTGTCATGTCCGTTATGCAGTGAGTATTTTTGCAGTAGTGAATGGGAGTGCAGTGAAGTGAAGTGTTAGTTAAACTAGAAGTCAGTTTAGAGATAACTAGAAATTAATTAGAACTAGGATACCATCCTCTAATTCTAATGGTAATTCTAATTGTAAATTGTTGTTATTGTTCTAATTCTAATTGTCATGTTTACAACCGAGCATTAGCTCAAAGCGAACTGTAATAAATCTAACAATGGCGTAGCTTCAGTTGGTGTCACCTGGGCCGAAGATAATGGTGTCACCCCCCCCTTAAATTAAGTATAAAAATATCTATTGCTTCATTGATTGTACATGATTTTCTTAAAAATACAAACATATTTGCACATGATAGTTATTAATATATTTAAAAAGTCTATGTAATTAAGAATACTTACAATTAAATCATAATCTATGCTTATTATTTAAATGTATACTTAATTAATACAAATAACTTTTAACTAAACCATAAACATTATATAATTCCAACAATAAACTGCGGGCACGCACACGTTATACTGCGATTTCTCTAACTTTACCCCTCAAGGCCCATTTCGCGATGGAATATGTCACGGCATTTCGCGTGTTTCTCTGTCTTGCCGGTAGAAGTCGCATGATCGCAAGCACTGCTTGATACGGTCGCGATCATACGAAATCTAGCGGAACGACTGAGAAAGATACCGTGACATATTCCATCGCGAAGATGGGATTTGAGTGGCCTTGAGGGGCAGAGTTAGAGGAATCGCAGTGTAGTTGAGCTACCTGTCCAACTTGATGGGGAGGCCGCCCTCTCGGGCGTAGAGCAGCAGCGTCTCGAAGCGGTGGAGGCCCGGCCAGCGCGGCCGCGTCATGAAGGCCACGTAGCCCAGCGTCAGTCCGCGCTCGGCCACCAGGTGCGCCAGCGGCGCGCCCGTCGCTGGGTCCGTCATGACGCGCCCCTCCAGCAGCAGGCGCGCCTGGTCCAGCGACATGACGTACGCGGGGCCCGGCTCCTCCGCGGCGAACTCGCGCCGCGCCACCTCCATCGGGTTGGCGTCCTCCGGCATCGGCGCTCGCCTGCGCACGCGCGCGCGCGCGGCCCTCGCGCCCTTCTCTCCTCTCTCCTCACCCCTCCCTCTCCTTCCCTCCATCTTTCCCGCCGCCTCTTTCCCCCTCCACCTCTTCCCATTCACTTTCCTCTCCCTCTTCCCCCTCCCTCTCCTCTTCCCTCTCTTTCCCGCCGCCTCTTTCCCCCTCCACCTCTTCCCATTCACTCTCCTCTCCCTCTTCCCCCTCCCTCTCCTCTTCCGTCTCTTTCCCACCATCTTTCCCGCCGCCTCTTTCCCCCTCCACCTCTTCCCCTTCACTCTCCCATTCCTCGCCTCTCCCTCTTGCCCCATTCCTTCTTGGCCTTCTCTCTCTCCCATCCCTTTCCTCTCCCTCGTTCCCGCCTCCCTCTCTTTCCCCTCCACATCTTACCTTTCTCTCTGTCCTATCCGTCTCCCACTCCTTCCCTCCCTCTCCCCCTCGCTCTCTTCCCCTCCTCTCCCCTTCCCCCCTCCCTCTGCCCTCGCTTTCCCTCCCTCTTCCCCGTCTCCTCTTTCCCCTTTACCTCTTCCCCTTCCCTCTCCACCCTCCCTCCCTCCCTCCCTTTCTCCCTCACTCTTTTCCCCTCCTCTCTCCATCCCTCCCCTCTCCCTCTTTACCAGAAGGAGCACACACCAGTGGCGTAGCGTGACTCGCGCGTTTGGGATGTTCAATAACAACGCGAACTGGTTTTTAATGTAACATTTTTACAAAGAATACAAAATAATGACTGTTGTTGCAATTTATGCATTTAGGATAATTCTGCTCATGAAAAACAATAACTGTCACGTTACTCAAAATAAATGTGTTTATCAATATAACACTAGAGGAAAGGAAAACTATCACAGGATGTACTGTGCAAAATCCTCCTCAAAGAAGGATCCTTATAGGAATGCTGCGTTACTCTTCAATAAACTATCTAACCATATTAAGGCTTAAGCAAAACTAAATTCAAAAAGGACTAAAAAATACTTAATTGAAACTTGCCCTTATAAACTAAAGGAATTATCATAGACAAAGAGAGCAATGCTACAATAATTATATATTTTTTCTTACTATATGATAAGTTATTTATTTCTTTAGGACAAGCAACAAGTTGTAGTAACTTAAGTTTATAATTTATGATTTAATTAATTATTAGTGCCATTGTTTTTATCTAAGAATAATGACATTGTTTGAAACTTGTAATCCAAGTATTATAAACAATCAACGGTAAACAATGTTCTCTAAAGTTTGTTATTGAAACAAATGATACAATAGTTCAACAGATTTATGTCAGGAGACTTCTTGAAAGCAAATTATGAAATGGCTCAACTTAAGCTTTCATGCGCGACTGGCAATGAGAACACTGTGAATTTAAATACGAGTATTTCAAATCAAAATAAAATGTAATATATTTAAGTAAGTATTCAACTTGTGAGATATTGGGAATTAGTAGTCAAGCACTATTTCTACTGTTTGTGCCCATGACCAAGCGAATCACAGAATCACGAGTGAGAAAGAAAAACATTTCTCTGACAACCTCAAATGTGCTGCGCTCTAGTGCACAAACGAGCAACTTGCTCATTAGCCTTTTCTCAGCCGTAAGCTAGCTTCTCGGGACTCGAGAGTATGGGCAGAAGTGAAGAGGGAAGGGGGAACCTCACCGTCTGCGCATGCGTCATTGCTCGTCGCAATCTCGTGGCATACGCTAGAAACATTTTAGCGTCCAAGCAATCAGAGGCCAGCTATTAATAATGTGCCGAACTCAATCACAGGAAATCAGTTTAAAATGAATACAAAACGTGTTTCGCTCAATGTGTTTCACTCATTTGGAAGAGTATCAATACAATTGGGGGTCACGGGGTCTCTGATCACGGGGTAATTGTTCAGTCAATTTTTGGCAAAATTGCGTTAAGTACTGAAACTACAAGTTAGTATCTATATTTTAGTAAAACGCCCGAATTCAAATGTTGCCTCCCTAACGAGAAAAAACATTAAGAATTAAGTTTAACATCGGAACAAGCGGTGGCTGAAAAATCTAACCCTTGTTTTCTCCAAACTAATATTTTTGACTTGAGAACTTTTACCCCGTGACCACAGATTTTGGGTTCTTTGATTAATACTTTAAGTGGGAATGCTCAGAATCTTAGCGTCCCCTTACGCTACGCCACTGGTGCACACACACACACACACACAACTGGGCAAGCGGTCTCACATGGCGTTAAGCTTGGCGACGGCGTCGCCGGCCTCTTCGACCAAGAGTCTCGTGTCGCCGTACACGCGGTCGACGTGCGCCGCCACGTCGCTGAGCGTGTCCAGCTGCCAGGGCTCGCCCAGCACCGTGAGGAAGCCCATGAAGCGGCCGGTGAAGGCGTTGACGAGCACCAGGCCGAAGGCGCTCAGCAGCAGCAGCAGCGCGTTGCCGCGCCTGTCGCCCGCGCGCGCATCGAAGCCCCCGTTCACGAACACGTCCAGCGCCGTCAGCACCACGTTCCTTCAACACGGTCGCACAAAGCTGTTACAATATATATACACATACATTGCTTGATTTATAAAATTTTGGGTAACGGAACGCGCCACAAAGTAATTGTGAATTAAATAGAAAATATATAAAATAAAAAATGTATACACAATATATACACCGTTCCATTACGTTCCGCCAGAATGAAGCCATATATTATATATAAAATAATTATAATATATTTATATTATTTTATATTAATATAAAATAATACTTAATATATATATTATATTCTATATATTATATTGTATATTATATATACATACATACACATACAGAATGTCAGTATGGCATTAAAAAGCTGGTTTGAAAATATGTTTTGTAGGCAAAATTTGTATTGCAGAAAAATGTTAATTGTTTATTATTTACAAAAGAAATGAATATATTTGTTCAGAAAGAAAAATATTCATTTTTTTGTCTTAAGACCTTATTTTCGAAGTTTCGACGTTTCCTCCCCATGTATATATATATATATATGTGTGTATTATTTACATATATATTATATATATGTGCCCCATATATATGTGAAAAACTGTCGTGGGGACAAGAGTTTACCCCCATTTACATATGACGTTAGAATCTTATTTTTCTTTTGGTCCCCAACTTACATACGGGGTCAATCCATTATTTTTCACTTGGTGTCCCCTTTTCCTTTTCTTTGGCCCCCAAGTTACATATGGCATACCATCATTTCTCCACCATTTCTTTTTGGTCCCCAATTTCCTGTTAACCTTCCAGCGGGCGCGCGTAAAATGTTCACACCAGCAGGCGCGTTTTGTAAATTTTACGACACTCAATCACTCTTAAAAAAATCAAAGAAATTGTAGAACTATGGAATTTTATGGAACAATGGAATATTATAATAATATCTAAGAAAGATATTTACTACCAAAGAACATATCCGTTGATAAACTTTCATATTTAGTATCAAAAAGATCTTGTTCCGATCCAGTATCGTTCTGATCCTCATCTATATTTTCAACATTCTTTTTCAGTCACTGAAACTATCCAATTCATGATCTTTCTCCGATCAGACAGCTCTTGAAGTATATTCTGATTTTCGTTCACGGGAATTCTATATCTGGACATTTGACAGAAAATTTCGTTAGGCCAAATTATTACTTTAGCAATTATTATTTTAGCACAACAGCCGGCGCGCAGCGTAAAATTTACGTCACTATGCACTTATCCCGAATAAAGCGTTACAAAAAACTGAATATAACGTGCAAACTAAACAGTGACTGCAGGAATGCATCACTAAAGATACCTGCAAGGAATACCAAGAACGCAGAAGTGTTTGACAACAATGAGTTGACACCAAAACAAAAAAATCTGCTATTGTAAAATTTACGACAGCGCGCCCGCTGGAAGGTTAACTCCGTGTTTTGCGTCTGTTCCACAAGTCGCAAAGGGCGAATCTCTTAATTTTCCTTCGACCCCCCTGTTTCCTTGGGGGTTCCACTGGTGTGGTGGTACCTACTATCTACTATGTTTATAGCCTATCTACTATGTTTATATAAAATGGGTGTTGACCCTGACACAGCAGGTGCGCTATACTTGGCTTTATTCTTTCTTGGCGCGTCGAGGGGGATGTCATCAAAATGGAATATCTCACGGTATTTTGCGTCGTTCTCCGTTGTGCCGCCAGGAGCCGCATGATCGCCAGCATTGCTCGGTACAGTCGCGATCATGCGACTCCTAGCGGAACAACCGAGAACGACGTGAAATACCGTGAGATATTTCATTTTGATGACACACGTCCGTGCGCCAAGAAAGAAAAACCCGAAGTATAGTAAAACGACGTGCGCGGTGGGTGGTACCTGCGTCCGACGAGGCGCAGCGCCGCGGCGAAGACGGCGAGGCTGAGGCCGGTGGCGGTCCAGGTGTCGGCGGAGAAGGAGCGCAGGATGGTCTGCGGCACGCGCTGGCGCCGCTTCACCACCACGACCACGTCGTCCAGCGCGTGCGGGTAGGCGAGCGGCACGGTGGTCTCCTGCGCCAGCCACGCCGCCTCCGCGCACACGTCCGCCGCGCCGCGCCGCAGCGACGCCACCAGCAGCCGCCCCGGCAGCTCCACGCACCGCGCGCGCGCGTACCGGCTCGCCACCGCCTGCCACACGACACACGCCATAATATATATATATATATATATATATATATATATATATATATATATACACACACACACACAGGGTGTCCGGGGAGGGAACATCGAAACTTCGAAAATAAGTTCTTACTACAATTCTAAGCGTATTTTGCCTAATAAACTGCGTGGATATTCCGAATGGTTGACCCTTTTTTATTTCTTGCTTAATTTTTCGTTCTGAACAAATAATTTTCATTTCTTTTGTAAATAATAAGCAATTGACATGTTTCTGAAGTGTTTCCATTCTTCCATAATGCAAATTTTTGCCTAGAAATAACTTTTTCAAACCAAATTTTGGGTGCTATTGTGCCCTACCATTCGGAATATCCACGTAGTTTATTAGACAAAATATGCTTAGAGTTGTCTTAAGAGCTTATTTTCGAAGTTTCGACGTTTCCTCCCCGGACATATATATATATATATATATATATATATATATATATATGGATATATATATATATATGGATATATATATATATATATGGATATATACAGAGTGTCCAGAAGCTCCCGTTACAAAAAAATACCCCAAATTCTGTGTTGCACGTCATGAAAAATGGCAGGTCCAGTTTTTTCGAAAAAAAATTTTGTCTTTGAGAAAATTGAGTTTAAAAATCACTTCCGGGCCGCGAAATTCAAACCGGCCGCTACGACATTGCAGACGGCGGCGTCTCCTGCGCGGAGCATTTCCTCGTTTCTCCGCGTAAACGGTGAAACAGTCGAGTAATATTCTCTAAGGAAAGCATTGCGTGGCTTACACTATAACACGTTAATAGTATACAATGTTTGTAGGTTCTGTTTAATAAATATTTTAAATGTACTTATTGAAAATTCAGTTTTGTTCAAAATAATAGCCACGGTACACGGCGGCGTAAACGTAAATGATGAACACATCCAACACTTATGAAAAATATTAAATCTCCTGGAATGCTCGAATTGTTATTTTTAGCACATATTCATATGATCTAGTGCCTTGGGCTTAAGACTGACACATGAAGATTATTCTAAATGTCGTGATAAACAAAAAAGGGTTTCGTAAATGAAATATTCGTTCATAAAAATACCAAGTTTATTGATTATCTCTGGAATTTGAATTGATTCTCCCGGCTGTCATATTCTGAATTTTCAGACTAACAATAGCCAGATTAATTTTAACTTATATTAATTTTTCTGGTTTAGATAATATAATATTAATAGTTGCACAATTTATTGTACTTCATATTTTAGTTTATTGTTATTACTTCTGTTTACTCTAAATTTTAAAAATGTATCTCATAAATCAATAGTGGTTGCCAATGACCACAGATGTTTTTAATGCGACCTTAAATAAATAAATAATAGCCAGATTTAAACTTCTCGATAAATGACTGCACGATTTATCTCAGATGAAATTGATGGATATCAATATTTTCCCCCTCAAAATGAATGTTTCTTTCCTAAATAAAACTATCAGTCGGTACAGTAAAATACCCATGAACTTCCTTAATACTACCCGTCAAATTTTTCTCTCTTAAGTAATATGTGGTACAGAAAGATACACTTTCTGCTGCCACAAGAAATGCATTCCGAAATACTTGTTATTGCAAAAATGCTACACTGTTCTATGTGGAATATCTAATTTGCGACAAACGGCCCCTACTACTCATTTCTCTAAGTTGAATAAACATATTTCCCGTCGTTTTCCTTTTCCACATGAAAGATGAGAGCGTGTCTCTGTCCCAAATCTCGGAGTTTCTTCGTGAAATCACTTCATGAGGTAGTTGACGGCTACACGGGAAACGTTTTATTTCTTTGTGTTTCATTTGCAATGTAGTCAGCAAATACGTGCATAAATGAGTGACGGCCATTTCTTTGATTTAATAGTATCGATGCCTATGCCGAATTCCTCTAACGCCTATTTTGTAGAACGATGTAATTCAGTTATCTTCGCAAGCGAATGACTGTCTGCAGTACTGAATTATTTACTTTCTTAGCGTTTTCTAATTAAAGGAAGAACGATTTATCAAGGCTGCTACATTGTACAGAATGTAAGGGAGTTGAAATAGTTTACTTCAGGGACATTGTAGTAACTTTCAATATTTTTCTTTGATATTTCCGTAATATACAACCACAAAAATAGGCACACAGGAAAAAAACTTTTTTATGCAAGAGAATACATTTTTAACCCCAAAGATGACTCCATGCAGGTGCTTATTCTGTCATGACCACTCTGCGGGCAAGGTCTTGAACTTCGCAATCTGCTGATTTGAGGCAAAACTGACTCGCGGCTAATAGGCAAATCACTTGGCGGCGGTGGCAGGTTCACGTGCCTGTTTGCCATCCAATATAAACCACGATGTGACGTGACCTAGCAACTGACAAATGCAAGGACACCGACCATATTACGGGCTGTGAATTGCACCGGTCCGGTACCCTCAGTGAACTTCGGTCGAACTTTTGCGTGCAAGAATGAGTTCTTTTGAAATATTTGTACACTACGGAATTCAACATCACAGTCCTTTCAGTTTTTTACCCTTTCACGCCAGGAATATACTAGTTTTCTATTTTTTATTCATTGGCGCATAGCACATAAGGCAACGCCATTTTATCTGCTAATATTCACCTGTGGTATTGGTTAATTGTCCACGTGCCTCCTATAAAGATTCTTCAATGAACTATTCGACCCGCATCTCCACAAAATGACTGCCAGAGGCATCGATTCGAATGCCGTGCCCGGAGATAATCAATAAAACTCGGTATTTTCATGAACGAATATTTCATTTCCGAAACTTACGTTTTTTTGTTTATCACAACATTTAGAATAATCTTCATGTGTCAGTCTTAAGCCCAAGGCACTAGATCATATGAATATGTGCTAAAAATAACAATTCGAGCATTCCAGGAGATTTAATATTTTTCATAAGTGTTGGATGTGTTCATCATTTACGTTTACGCCGCCGTGTACCGTGGCTATTATTTTGAACAAAACTGAATTTTCAATAAGTACATTTAAAATATTTATTAAACAGAACCTACAAACATTGCATACTATTAACGTGTTATAGTGTAAGCCACGCAATGCTTTCCTTAGAGAATATTACTCGACTGTTTCACCGTTTACGCGGAGAAGAAACGAGGAAATGCTCCGCGCAGGAGACGCCGCCGTCTGCAATGTCGTAGCGGCCGGTTGAATTCGCGGCCCGGAAGTGATTTTTAAACTCAATTTTCTCAAAGACAAAATTTTTTCGAAAAAACTGGACCTGCCATTTTTCATGACGTGCAACACAGAATTTGGGGTATTTTTTGTAACGGGAGCTTCTGAACACCCTGTATATATGGATATATATATATATGGATATTATAATATATATGGATATATATATATGGATATATATATATGGATATATATATATGGATATATATATATATATGGATATATATATGGATATATATATATATATATATATATATTTATATATATAGCTATATACAGAGTGTCCAGAAGCTCCCGTTACAAAAAAATACCACAAATTCTGTGATGCCAAACATGAAGAATGGCAGGTCCATTTTTCCGAAAAAAAATTTTGTCTTGAGAAAATTGAGTTTAAAAATCACTTCCGGGTGCGCGAAATTCAAACCGGCCGCAACGACACTGCAGACTGCGCGGAGCAATCCTTCCCCACCTTCTGTCGCGGAGCATTTCCTCGTTTCTCGGGCGTAAACGGTGAGAACAGTCGAGTAATATTCTGGAAAGCATCGCGTTGCTTACACTAGAATACTTAATAGTATCAAGTATTTGCAGGTTCTATTCAATAAATATTTTAAATGTACGTACAGAATATCGAGTTTTGTTCAAAATGATAGCCACGGTACACGGCGGCGTAAACATAAATTATGAACACGATCCAACATTTATGAAAAGATTGAATCTCCTGGAATGCTCGAATTGTTATTTTTAGCACATATTAATATGAACTAGTGCTTTGGCTTAAGATTGCCACGTAAATGATAGTCTCCTGAAGATTATTCTAAATATAGTGATATACTAAAAGCGTTTCGGAAATGAAATATTCATTTCCTGAATTCCCGTTCCATGAAAATACTGAGTTTATCTCTGGGCGCGGAATTTGAATTGATACGTTTTACAGTCATTTTGTGGTGATGCAGACCGAACAGTGCATTGAAGAATCTTTGTAGGGGCACGTAGGCCATTAACCTAACCCACAGGTCAATATCAACAGAGATAAAATAGCGTCGCCACATTTGAATGCAACAATGAATAAAAAATACAAAACTAGTATATTACTGGTGTGAAAGGGTAAAAGACTGAGAAAAACTGTGATGTTGCATTGCGTGATGTACAAATACTTCTAGCAGGCAAAAGTTTGACCGTGGTTCACTGAGGTTACCGGCCCACTGCCATTCGCAGCTCGTATTATGGTCGGTGTCCTTGCATTTGTCACTTGCTAGGCCGCGTCACATCGTGGTTTATATCGTATGGCGAACCTCCCACCGCCGCCTAGTGATTCGCCCATCAGCCGCATGTCAGTTTTGCCTCAAAACAACAGATTGCGCAGTTCGAAACCCGGCCCGCACAGTGGTCATGGCTGAAAAAGCACCTGTACGGAGTCATCTTTCCCCTTCCCTCCCCTCCGCACCACCCCCAGCGTCCCGCCGCCGGCAGCGTATACTAAAAGCTAAGCGCCGTCAAGGCAAATTAGTAGAAATATCGAGTTTGAGTGCGAGAGGCCAGAATAAGTACGTTTTCAATTAATGAGTACTGCGACATGTACTTAGTCTTCGGCGAGCAGCAACGCTCGTGCGGCAGCTCGAGTGTACGCCGAGAGATACCCTAGCAGAAGACACCCTTCCCACTGCGTTTTTATGCGCCTCGACGCAAGAATACGTGCGTCGGGGTCAGTTTTACCGGACGGAAGTGTCGATGCAGGTGTGTCTCGCTCATCTGTGGCTACACAGGAAGCAGTATCGGAACATTTCAAACAGGAGCCTTCGAGCAGTGTGCGAAATTTTGCGCGAATGGGTTGTTTATAATAATTTTTTCCTTACAACTAAAAGAATTCAATTTTCAATGTGAAAATAATTTTATGTATTATCAGATATGTTTTGGAAAAAAATATACAGAGCAATAGAGTTGCAGTTATGATTTAATTTGCATATTGTTTATGTTTATTCCTGTTTTCCATAAAATATTCTTTTGAGATATAAATCCCTCATAACTTATGAGTAAATAACCAACATAACCAACCAACATAAAACTATGTAATTATTAGGGTGTTTTTATGTAAAATTTACCAAAATTATCCAATTAATATTTTTCAGTTCAAAAAAGTATGCAATTATTAAATGGAAAAGTTATAAATTGATTAATTTTTTAAACAAATTAAAATATTGAACATGTAGAGATATAACTGAAAGATTTAGGACATGCATGTAAAGTATTTCTAATTAATTTAAAGTAGCAAAATATGCATGTTCTAAAATATTTAAGTAGTAAGGATACTGATTCTGCATTCAAATAAATTGAAAAAATTAAATAATTCAAAAGAAGGTTTCGGGTGAAAAATTGATTATATTGCATAAGTTTTTTCCTCTTTGTCGATTTTTGTTGTACATTATGAAAATATCAAAGAAAAATATTGAAAATTAAACACTGAAGTAGTGTAGTAGTGAACTGTTTCTACTCCCTTACATTCTGTACTACGTAGTAACCTCGAAGAATTAAATTGAAGAAATGGTCGTTACTCATTTGTGTACGTATCTGCTAACTACAAAGCAAGCTCAAAGAAACAAAACAACTAAAAGAATACTTCTCCCGAGTAGCTGTAGTAGCAAGCCGTCAACTGCCTTATAAAATGGTCTCACGAAGTAATTCCAAGATTTGGGAGAAAGACATGCTCTCATCTTGCAATGACCATTTTACCCATAGAATGGTAGAATGGTCATTCAACTTCGAGAAATGGATAGTCGAGGCGCTTGCCTTAACTTCGATGTTCCCCGTTGAACAGTTAGCATATTTTGCAAAAGCATTTATTTCGGAACGCTTTTGCTGCGGCAGCAGGAAGTGCTCTTACTGTACCACATATTACTTAAGCTAAAATAATATTTGACGGGTGGTATTGAAGTTCATGGATCTTTTACGGCACGAACAGATACTTTTATTTAGGAATTATTTGCAAAGTTTTTTTGGGGGGGGGAAATATTGATATCCATCAATTAGGGCTACATCTTAGATAAACCGTCCAGCGGTTATTAAGAAGTTTAAAGCTGGCTATCTTTAGTTTGATAATTCAGAAAATGACAGCCGGGAGAATCAATTCAAATTCCAAAGATAATCAATAAACTCAGTATTTTCATTAACGAATATTTTATCTCCTAATTGCTCCTTAGTGTATCACGATATTTAGAATAATCTACAGGAGACTATCATTTACGTGGCAATCTTAAGCCTAAAGCACTAGTTCATATTAATATGTGCTAAAAATAACAATTCGAGCATTCCAGGAGATTCAATCTTTTTCATAAATGTTGGATCGTGTTCATAATTTATGTTTACGCCGCCGTGTACTGTGGCTATCATTTTGAACAAAACTCGATATTCTGTACGTACATTTAAAATATTTATTGAATAGAACCTGCAAATACTTGATACTATTAAGTATTCTAGTGTAAGCAACGCGATGCTTTCCAGAATATTACTCGACTGTTTCACCGTTTACGCGGAGAAACGAGGAAATGCTCCGCGCAGAAGGTGCGGAAGGATGCTCTGCGCTGGTGTCGTTGCGGCCGGTTTGAATTTCGCGCCCCGGAAGTGATTTTTAAACTCAATTTTCTCAAAGACAAAATTTTTTTCGGAAAAACTGGACCTGCCATTCTTCATGTTGGCATCACAGAATTTGTGGTATTTTTTTGTAACGGGAGCTTCTGGACACCTGTATATATATATTATATATATATAATTATATATATATATATATATAATATCGATATATATATATATTATACAGCATACATAACCACATTGGGCGAATCCGTAACTTGTAAGCCCTCCTGTAAACTTTTGAACGTTTGAATTTATTGCCATTGCAGTTTTTCACGGGAAGTGCATGAAGAAGGGCTAATAGCATACGGCAATAATTTCTGCGTTTTATCACTTGTATTTAAGCGATTTTTTTAGGTAACTTTGTTTTTTCAAATGGACTATACTATTTTTTCAGTCCTCCCATGACGAGCGTAAAACGACAATCCATGATTTTTCATATTGTCATATTTTAGATAAGCATTTTTTGATTAATTTTTCTTTTTGCGACTGGGGTTTTAACGGACATTTTGAATAGTCCACCAGGACAAGTCACGCAGCGTTCCACCAGCAACGCCGCGCCGGGCAAGGGAAGGGAGATTTAAGATACGAACCATATTCCAAATATTCACAAAACCGTTGCAGTTTTTTCCTGAACTGTGCTTTTTCATCCTTCCATTTTCAGATTTTCGACTTTCTTTTTGAAGGAATTAAAGGATGGAAAATAAGGATTTGTCATAATTTGTATCGTAATAAAATTGTTTAAACTTCAACTCCATTTAATGGGTTTCATAAGATACGTATTAATGGGATCTTGAAACAAAGCACAATAAGAATAAATAATTAAAACTGTACAAAAAATTTGTATTTTTGAGCAAACAATTTCAATGTTAAAAATATAATAATAACTTAGGGATAGAAATAATCTTATTTCAATAAATACTACTTAAGACAAATCCGTATTTTCAATCCCTAAGAAACACAAATTCCTGAAAATGGATCAGGATGGAAAGAGAGTTCAGGAAAAAATGCAACAGTTTGTGAATATTTTTCGTATCCTCAAGTACTAAATCCCTTCCCTTTCCCGACCCGCGTTTGCTGGGGAGCGCTGCGTGACCTTGTGGGGATGACAGTTACAATGAAATATCCGTTAAACACTAGTCACAAAAGATACAATTACTCAAAAAGTGCTTATCTAACATATTACTATATTTATATCTTTGTTCTTCATCATTTTTACTTTTGTCATATGACAGTATCTTGGTTTTCTCATTAGCTATTTCAAATCATTTTGAATTCTATAAATTTATAGTCAAGTACACATAAAATCCCTGATAGTGAGCCGAAATTAGTTGTTTTCCATGACCTTCTGGGACATCTTTTACAACCCCACAAATCTTCAAAGGCATTTCATGTTAGCCTGAACATCTTTAGGGGAATTAAAAAAAATTCCAACAGCAATCATTTTTATTTAATAAGGTTTCTCTGCTTACAAAAAATGCATTTTAAGTTACATACTGGCAGTAACATATGTGTAACAAAGATTGGCAAATGTTGAGGGTAAGATTACACAGGAGTTTGATAAGACTATTTTAAATCAATGCATTGTCGGGATTGTTCTTTTCTTCTTTTGTCCTTCATAAGCTGAAATTTAAATACAACAAAGTGCTCAAGGTAAGAAGGTCGTATGCCACTTCCAACTGCAATTGAGTTTTGTGTCACCCCCCAAACTTATACACATTAATTAAAAACAGTTTACGATATTCTTCAGCCATTTGTAACAAACTCATGTTATTACTGAGAAAACGGAAGACTGAGGGTCTATAGACAGTCTATTTCAATTTTTTGCTACACTATGGCAAAGAACTATGATCCAAGCCTCAAATTTCGGAGCTGGAATCACAAAAATTAATCTTCTTTCTAACAATTTCAAATTAACAATCTGCAATGATCATGCAACCCGGTTGTCCTCACGAACTTGGGCCTGAATGCACCAACTCAAAGTCAATAAAGAAGGCTTAGCTATGGTTTGTTTGTTATGCTATCACCTACCCATATACATTTTTACGTACTGAAACCGGTATTTTCATTTGGACAAAGGAACATTTCCTGTTACTTGTCTTAATACCTATTTATTGGGAGGACACAAAATAAAAGGCTTCACCATTATGACTTAAGCATTTTAATACAATTTAAGAGTTTTATATACCTTTTGTATGGATATTTCAGTCAATGTGTAGGCAACAGGTCATCACAAAACTAATTGTTTTCCAAGAATTACAAAATTTCTTTATGACCATATATATTCATATTTCATTGTTATTGTTACCTATGTCAGAGCATATAAATACTGCTAATGCTAAAATTGAATGAGAAAAAGAAAAAGCAACCAACCACCTGGATACAATCTTATCTTAACTACCTTGGAAAGATGCTGGAAGTGTGCTTCAATCATATTCACAAATGACCTCTGCAAGTCCATGGCAATCTGAAGACTCTCATTGAGCAACATTTTTCACGGAATGCTGACACTAATCAAGATCAGTTATTGTTACTTTCTAGCTTGATTCCCCTTTAGTACCCTT